>JAQFZC010001236.1:0-32657 GCA_034695205.1 Dicyrtoma fusca
GGGCTTCATTCTACAGATGTTGACTGTATCGGTTAGTAGACGTCCACGTCTTCTTACTTCAACACGATATGTGTTATTCGGGAGTTTCGCTACGATTTCTACCGGGCCTTTGAAGGGCATGGTCAATTTCTTCGAGACTCCTCGTTTCTGGTGATGGTTTCGGAGAAGAACCGGATCACCGACCTCAAATTCAAGAATTCTTCTGGTTTTATCGTAGCGACGAGCATATTCTCTCTGCTTATTTTCTATCGCCAGTTTAGCCATTTTTCTTGCTTCTAGTAAAGCTTGGTGGACATCATAGGCGTAGGGTTCGACGGTGGGCATTGCAACGTCGAGGGGGAGTGTGGCTTCTTGTCCGAATAGGAGGAAATAGGGTGTATATCCGGTAGTTGAATGACGACTCGTATTTTAGGCAAAAGTTATAGCTGGAAGTTGAACATCCCAATCTTTCAGGTTGGACGAACAGTACATTTTGATGCAATCAGCCAGTGTTCCATGGCACTGCTCAACTAGGCCATTCGTTGAAGGGTGAAAGGACGTAGAGAGTAGATGTTGGGAGCCCATGAGGGTAGTTAATTCATTTATGAGGGCGTTACAAAACGAGAGACCCCTGTCACTCTGGATAATTTTTGGCACGCTGTATTTTGAAATGACTTCGCGTAAGAGAAAACGTGCTGTAGTACGGGCCGTGCAGTCGGCAGTTGCTTGGGAAATAATCCATTTGGACAGGTAGTCTGATACCGTAAGAATATACCGGTTATGCCCGTCTGAGGAAGTGACGGGGCCGAAAAAGTCGATTTGTATGCGTTCGAATATTTTCAGTGGAACAGATATAAAGCATAATTTACCTGCTGGTTTTGTTCTTGGGATTTTTGCGAGTTGACAATCAGGGCAGGAGGCGACATAATTTTTCACATCTGTTTTCATTTTTGCCCAGTAAAATCGCTGTGCAATCTTGCAGAATGTCTTGGTTAGTCCAAGATGTGCTTCGGATAAAGGACTGGAGTGCATTTCTTCAAAAACTCTTTGCTTCCAAGAGGCAGGCACGACCAATCGGTCTCTGTGCGGGTCTAGGTCATGGTGAAAATAAAGGATTCCATGGGTTAATTGGTATCGGTCCCTTAAGGGATGGTCAAGCGTATTTTTCTCCATGGTTTCAATGATTGACTGTAAGGCTGGGTCCTTGAGCTGTTCCTGCCGAAATTCTGCATCTGAAGCGGAGATTAGGTAGGTTGGCAAGTCAGTTAGGTCCACGTTGTCTGAATTATAAGGAGCAGTAGGATGGCGGGACAGATAGTCGGCCACAATATTTTGCTTCCCGGGAATGTGTTTGATTTGTTTAATGTTATATTCAGATAGGGTTAGGGTCATGCGGTGAAGTTTCGGGGACATCTCCGACTTTTTGGATCGAAGTAGGGAAGTAATAGCTGCATGATCGGTTTCTATGCTAAATTCTAATCCTTTTAGAAATTGGGAAAGCCGTTTCACCGCCCATACAATGGCTGTTAGCTCCAGCTCGGTTGCATCATATTTCGCCATCTGGGGAGTTACGGATTTAGAGATGTAGGCTATGACCTTTTCTTGTCGGCGGCCATCTATGATATGGGTTTGAATAAGAGTGGCACCAAGTCCATGTTTGGATGCATCGGTCCTTAACCATGTCTCTCTCGCAGGATCGAAGTGAGCTAAGACGGGGTCTCTAGTTAGGCATGTTTTGAGTTCCTTGAAGGCCGCTTTGCAGGCGTCTGAAAATTTGAAGGGAACATTTTTTGAGAGAAGGGCTATCAGAGGTTCTGCTATTTTGGCGTGGCCTTTTATAAATCTTCTGAAAAATCCAGTAGTGCCTAGAAATCTTTGCAGGCTTTTTACGGTTGTGGGTTGAGGAATATCTTGGATTGCGGACACTAACTTGTCGTTTGGGTGAATCCCTTTTTCGTTCACCTTAAAACCAAGGCAAATAACTTCTTTGTGGCCCAGGTGGCACTTGCTTGGTTTGAGCTTTAAGTGATTTTCCCTAATGCGTTGGAAAATGACGCGTAACTTGCAAATGTTATCTTCTACGTGGGGGGATGGGACGATGAGGTCATCGATGTAGGCCAGCAGATGGGTGTAGAGTAGTCCTCTAAATATTTTCGCAATCATTGAGGTGAAGAACGAAGGTGCCGCGGCTAAGCCAAAGTTCATGCGAGTGGACTCATAGAGGTTATTTCTTGTCTGAAAAGCGGTTTTGGGAATGCTGTCCTCGTCAATGGCTACTTGGTTATACCCGGATTCAAAATCTAGGGTTGAAAATATAGAGGCACCTCGAAATCTGTATAAAATAGAATCAATTGAAGGAATAGGGAACGCGAGTTTCTTGGTTACCGCGTTTAGGGCTCTGTAATCGCACACCAAGCGATAATTAGGGATCCCGGGCACGTCCTCCTTTTTTGGGACCAGGAACGATGGTGCTCGCCAGTCCGATGTGGACTCGCGGATGAGGCCTTGCGCCAGGAGTTTCTGTACTTCTATCTCGATTAGGTCGTGCTGGTGATCAGATAGGGTGTGGGGACGGCATTGAACGGGGTCAGAAAGTCCAGTGTCGATGGTAAATTTGCCTCCGGGCCACAGCCCCGGAGTAGCGCCCGGCTTCATAAAAATATCTTGAAAATCCGCACATAGTTTGCGGTATTTAACTTGGTCTTCATGGGGGAGGTCGGGTGAGATTTTTATCGTATCCAAAAAGACATCTAAGGCGTGTCCTTTCAACGGGGGGTCCTTGACTACGGGGGGGCTAGGAAGTGTCGTAATGGAATTAATTAAGATTGGGTTGGCGTATTTTTCAATAGTACTGGGGTCGGTCACTAAGGCTGTAGCCACAACTTTGTTGGCGTGTATAATAACGGGCATCATGGATTTATTAATAACTATAATGTGCTTAGTCTTCTGGTCTACGCAGAAGTTGGGGACGTCAATCTTCGCAGTAGTGCGGGTTCCATGGGTCAGGGCCGTAAACTTATCTAGGGGTTCGGCATTTAAAAATCTAACGTAGACGGGAATATAACTGAAAGAGAGGGCTGGGATCTCAGTTAGTCGTGCTAAATGCACACGAAGTCGTATGGGCGGGGTCGGGGGAGGATCTTTATCTTCAGTGGGGGAAGTTTTATATTCAGTAGGGGGAGGAGTTTGAGCTGCAGACTTATTTGAGGGGTCATCTGTGCGAGCAGGAATCGGCCATATTTGGTTTTTGGTCTCGTCTATTCTCACTTTCTTCTTTGTGCGAGGAGGGGCGTTTGTCTGGGTGGTAGGATGTCTTTCCTTGTTGCTGCGGCCCATCGCGAGTAGGCGGAGCAGACAGTAAGTGTTGAGGGTTGACTCTCGGTGCAATGGAATTTTATTTGTAGCAGCTGTCGACAGGGTAGTATTGTTGACCGTAGGCGTCCCTAGAGTAACAGGTACTGTTGGCAGCGGCTGAGAGAATTTCACATGGCCGAACGTAGTAGAATGGACTCCAGTGGGTCGGGAGTAATGGAGAGCCAAACCGTGACTTATGCAGAAGTCCAGGCCCAATAAAATAGGTGCGGACGGTCTGTCTGCAATATGGCAGACGTGAGAAAATTTAACATTATTTATCATAAAAGGAACCTCGCATACACCATGATTTTGTATTTCATGCCCTAAAAAATCCACTAAGCGTGTATGTGGGACCAGATGGTTGGGAAGGCCGATTCGGTGAAATAATTCGGTGGATATCAGGCTCGTGGCTGAACCTGTGTCGATAAAGGCCGGCGTTACTTCATCGTTCACATGTAGGTAGATGTATTGATTGGAGTGCCTTAGTTGGTATATATGGGAGGGAAATGAGGCTGCAGTCTGCAGAGTGTACATCCGTTGTACAGTCATAGGGCTGGGCATGTTACTAGTATCAGGGGCGTATGTAGGTATGGGTGCTGTTGCATGGAGCAATAATAATGGGGCGGTGGGTTCAGTATTAGGCCGATGATAGTGATGAAGAGGGGTAGGCCGTGTAGTCCTCTCCACATTTAGTTTTCCCGAGTATAGGTGTGGTTGGGGTGGGGGCTACTGGTGGATTCATTAGCGATTGCTAGGAGGTGTTGCTGTTGATATTGAGTCCCTGTACTATGTGGGTAGGAGTATCTTGTGTCGATAGACATAAGGGGCTGGACGGATTGGGATTAATGGTTAGGGGCTCTTGAGTGAGACTGGGATCTGCCTCCTCTCCATGCATTTCTTGGTGGCCCAGTAGTGTATCGTGAATTTTCACGCCCCTCATAGGAATTTTGACGGCACTGGGGTCGAATGTGCCCAACTTTGCCGCAACCATGACAAGTTGGTGGGGTGTTTTGATTTCTTTGAGAGGGGTTTCCTGTTGACTGCGATGATGGGTTTTGCAATAGTGTAGAAATCTGCTGATTCATATCAGCAATGGCCTTCTTGAGAGCTTCTATTTCGCCAACTTGGGGATTTATGTAGTTAATTTGTGCTGATGCTGAGGTGGTTAATTCTAACTCTGCCGATCCATTTTTATCGTAGGCTTCTAGTAATGCTTGAAGAGCAGGGAATGTGGTTGGCTTTGTTTGGTTTAGGAGGAATTGCCTCACTGGTCTTCGGAATTGTTTTATCATATCCAGCAGAGTTATTTCAGCATTCAACTTCGACCAACGAGATCCAAAATCGTTGCGTAATCTTTGAAAGAATTTGCTTGCGGTTTCATTGTTTCATTGAGCTGTTGTTGTTGGGATAGAATTTCTGCTATGGTAGCGACCTAAGTCGGACCTCGTCCAAAGGGCAGTGCTCACGTACTTGTGTGATCAGTTGTGCAAAGGTTAAACCTGTATTGGCAATATCTGCCTGATGGTTTTCTAGGTAAGAACGGGCGGTAGGGGAAGTGGTGGCGTGTTTTAAATATCTCTTTTTCTGTTGATCATCTAAGGATTGCGTCGCCGCCCAATCGGAGAATTCGACAAGGAAGGCATGAAATGGTTTCGCAATAATTGGGGCTGAGTACGTGGGCATAGGGATTGATGGGGGGAGAGTGAGAGTATTCATGGTGGTAACATTATGTCTGCTAGGTGGGGAATTAAATACTGGCATAGGCGGTGGTGTAGGGACAATCTGGGGCACAGGAGTTGTTACTAGGGTAGGAATAACAGACCCTGGGTGCGGCACATAGTTTTTGTCAAAATGGGGAATTGTATCGAGAGTAAATAATGATGCAATGTGGAAGGCCTTTTGCCAATTACGCAGGGTTCGGGTGGACTGAATAAATCTAGTAAGGGGGGTATAAATTACTTTAAATGTGGGACCTCGCGTAATGGCCTTGAGCTTAGAATCAGGGAAACGGGCAGGGGTTAGGTTGCTAGGTTCTTCGGTAATGGGGCTAATCTGTATTGGCGGGTGAGGGCCGATAAATTAGGATAGATCAGTGGCGTGCGTAGTGGAGTAGGCTCCGGCGTGGAGGGTTGTATGAGAACAGAACTGGGGGTGGGGGAGCTGGCCCAACTTATTAATTCGGCCTCTGCTTGGGCCAATTCTTGGTCCAGGGAGACGTCAAAGATATTTGGGTTTATGCCGAATTGTGAATATGAATCATCGGCATAGAAATCATGATTATTTACATTACTAGATTCTGAAGAAGCAGAGCTGTCGTGGGAGAAGTTGCTTTGAAGTAGAGCACGGCTTTTGTCAGAGAGGTTGCTGGTCTCGACCACTTCGTCACCCGACGACTCGGACTTATTGGGAGAGTCGACCGTAGATGCGGATGAGAGGTGTAGATTATATTCAGGGTCAAACGGAGATGTGCCTCTGGATGTGGTCGACTTACGGCTTTGATAGGGCAACAGAGAGCCGTCTAGACAATAGGCACTAGGCTGAGCAGGTGATTGAGCCCTTTCCGTGTCGTGCACGAATGTATGATCGATATATAAAGCCTGGTCACGAGTCAGAAAAATTTCACTAACATAGTCACCACCATTGTAATTAATGAGTTTAAAAACACCAGCTCTAATCCCCGATGCAAGTCTGAAATGAGTAATGTCCTCAGAAAAGGCGGGTAAATCTAGCGCCTCGAGCTCATAAGGTTGAAGCTGCGTTCGGACCTTGGTACGGCGAAGGCCAGAACTTGTCATGATAAAAGGTCGGCATTGTATTAGAATGCGGGGCACCACACAAATTAATTGTTCAAAATGGATAGATAGTGGAGCACTACACGAAAAGTTGCGTAAAAATAGTCTGTGCTCACTACAACTGTCACCGTAGGTTAAAAGTTTTTATTTGGAAAATTTCATTAGCCCACTAGCACAATTTTTGTAAAAACCAAAATGTCACTCACTAAAAGTCTGGTACCTTGAAGGAACGAGACCAGGCGACTCCGCCACTGTTAGGGATGGTGGGATGATGGTTTTTATGCTTAGCAGTGAGAGGAGATGATGTGAGTGTGTGGGTGATTGTGCAATAATGTGCTGGGCGCTGGCCGTAGTTGATGGGACACAACAATGGGCTTACCAGAGCCAGTTTAATGGACTTGACAGTAAGAGGGTTACCGACCAACTGTTACTAATTATCTGCATACTACATTGAGTGGAGCAGAGTGGGTGGTAGTAGGTGGACTGACCATTCGGGTCTTCACAGTACAGTCAAGGGCAAAAACACCCTTTTTGCAAAATAGAGTTTGCTGGCCATTCTTCTGTAGAATTCGTAAACGTTCAACTCACTATTTAGAAAAAATTTTAATTTTGAGTAGGTTTCGTTAAAGTTGATCCTCGGAAACTTGCTTTATCCAACTAAAATCCATAGTAATTTTTTTAAATGTTCTCACAATGTAACCATAGGGAACGGTTTCGTTCGGAGCGAAGCGGTCGTATCGATTCTGCTAGAAAAAAAAAGCGCTGCCAGAAGGAATTACGCAACTGTGCGTCACATTCTCACCAAATCCGACGGAATCAAGAAAGAAGGAATTTTTTGTCCAGTTGGCAGGAAACAGGAGGAGCTCTATAGGAAAGTCTGCACGGAAGCCAACATTGACCCCGCTCAAGTGTTTTACGTAGAGGCTCATGGGACTGGGACCCAGGCGGGTGACCCACAGGAACTTCGAGGGCTCGCAAACTTCTACGGTAAGGCTCCTAATAGAACCCGGCCTTTTCTAGTGGGCTCCGTTAAGAGTAATATGGGCCATGCGGAAGCGGCATCTGGACTAGTTAGCATCGCAAAGCTTCTAGCGTCAGCTCAGGACGGGGTCATTCCACCCACAATACATTTCAATACGCCAAACGAACTTGCATCGGAATTTTTCGTAAACGAAATAAAGGTAATGACTTAATAACAAAAATTTAAAATGTTAGAGGATAACTTCTAATAAATAAATACAAAATCATAAAACATTCGCTATAAATGTTTATAACGAGGGAAACGGGATTTGCCTCCTAGGTTGTTACAGAAAAAACGTGGATTTGTACCGGACGGCTCTTTGGTGTTAGTGCCTTTGGCATTGGAGGAACGATAGCCCACGTCATTCTGGAACTCAATTCATCCCCTAAACACACAAAATCTACAAACCCTGAAGCTGACCAATCACTTCCAGTGATAGTAGAGCTCTCGGGACGAACTGAAAAATCTCTTGAACAAAACCTGGGGAAAGCCTTGAACCTAGCCAGCAATCCCGAGTATCGCTCACTCCTTCACTACGTCTTTCAGGAGCGGATACCCGGTCATGACTACAGGGGATTTGGAGTCATTCCCCTAGGCCACAACAACAAAGAAGCTGAAAAAGATCCAGTCACGTTCACTGCAAACGTAGACTCTAATAAAAATAGACCCTTATGGTTCGTTTTCTCTGGGTTGGGCTCCCAGTGGAGCGGCATAGGAAAGGAATTACTGAGAATTGACTCCTTCCATGAGTCCGTCCAAAGGTCGAAGGTTACTTTGAAAAATGCTGGAGTAGACTTGGACCGCTTGCTGGAGCTTAGCAACCAAAGTATCTTCGAAAACATCCGGGATGCAATGAATTCCATCTCTGTCATGCAGGTAATATTTGGGGTACAAACTAAGGTTTTCAGATAATTCCCAATATGTTTGGATCTCCGTTTTTGAAACAATAACTACTACTGAAATTGGTTGTTGTAATTTTCAAGCTTACGTATTTGAGTGCGCTCCTTCTGAAACAACGGGTTTTGAAAATGCTGTATATACTTGCCGATTTCTTTACTGTAGAACACTCATTTAAAAAGGAAAATGGAAGTTTAAAAAATTAACGATTTCCACATAGATACATATTTAAGTCTTTCAAATTGACTTTTTAATAAAACTGTTTATAAAAATATCTGTCGCTCTTTTTTCAGTAGAAAAACAGAAAAGGAATATTCGTTTTAAGACTTTGGGAAAAAAATAAAAAATGTGATTTTGTAAAATTTTACGTATGGCATACCCCGGAACTATTCCAGGGTGGCCAGAAAAAAGGGAAAAGCAAACTTTATAACGTGCTGTGCATATTGGCAAAATGCATTTATTAGTCTGCTATCTTGGTTTCTTTCAACAAAAGCGATGTAACGAGCTATGCGGAGCGTTTAAAAAAAGCTTGGTTATGCGAGAGTTAATAGAGGCCCACTTTCACTCCTTCTGCTTTTTAGGTTGCCCTGTACGACACACTGATGTCCCTTGGATTGCGTCCTATAGGATATTTCGGGTACTCTTTTGGGGAAATCATGTGCGCCTACGCGGATGGCTTTGTGACTGCTGAAGAAGCCTTACTTCTCGTGGATGCTCGGGGCAGAGCTGTTTTGGACGCAACATTGACGCACAATTTAGAGCCAGGGGCCATGGCAGCAGTCGGTCTGCCAATGTCCGACTTAAAACTGCGCTGTCCGCCAAAGGTCACCCCCGCCTGTCACAATGGACCGAACGATGTGACCGTGTCCGGGTCTAAAGGAGCGGTGGCCGATTTTGTGGGCCAACTTCAGGCAGAGGGGATTTTTGCAAGGGAAATTGATTCCTGCCAGGTTGCCTCCCACAGTCCATGGATTCAACCAGCAGCCGAGGTCTACTTGAAGCACATGCAGGATATTTACAAAGGTCAGGGTCAACTGTTAAGGTCACGGCGATGGGTGAGCACATCCGAGTTAAATGACCCTTCGGTTCAAGTATGGTTGCCTGAATATTTTGCCAATAATTTGGTCAGTCCCGTTTTATTCTACGAGGCAGTGGCTCACGTTCCAGCTAATGCAGTTGTGGTGGAAATTGCACCTACAGGAGTTCTTTACAGGATTTTACGGTCATCGCTCCCTGACACGTCACTCCTAGTTTCACCCATGCAAGCGGAGGTGCAGGATGGGCTGCTTAGCTTCTTCACTTCCCTTGGGAACATGTACAATGCAGGGGTGGATATGAACTTGGCGGCCCTCTACCCACCCGTCCCGTTCCCCGTGGGCGCAAGCACACCGTCACTCAATTCACTGATGGGCTGGAAGCATGACACCAATTGGATCGTGCCGTTGATTGAGAACTCAGCCGTACGTTATTCTGCCATTTGTAGTACAAATTGTATTCAAATCATATTAAACTTCAATTAACAGAAAGAGCTAAATTCTCACCAAAAGTTTTATTCAATTCAGAAATATATGCGTGTTCGTAACAGTTCTTACGTTGCACTGGAATGTAAATAAATTTTGCCATTGCTGTATTGCTACAGCTACACAGTTTTACGGAAGATACATATTTTGTATTTAATTCTCCCTTAAAACACTTTTACTGAATTCGTATACATATTTTCAGAAATATATGAATGGTGTCCTGAACGTTGACATGAACGAATCATCCTTTCACTACCTGGAGGGTCACAAATTGGATGACCGCTTCGTTTTCCCAGCGACGGGTTATTTAGTCTTTGCGTGGCAAACATTGGCCTCCACACTCGGATGTGACTACCAGGAACTCCCGGTGGCATTCGAAAATATTTTCTTTGAGCGTGCAACCTTTCTGAGTCATGACAAGCCATGTCAGCTGCGTTGCTGCATACAGGAAGGAACCGGGAGTTTTGAAATCCATGAAAAAGGAACGACGGTCGCTAAAGGAACTATCACCAGTCAACCACAATTAAAGGGCAAGCGTTACGTGGATGTCAAATGGAAAGCAACTAAGACGTCGGATAGGAAAAATGGGCTCATACTTGACTCAGCTGATCTCTATAAGGAGCTTGGAATTAGGGGCTATAACTTCAAAGGGGAATTCCGTAGTGTAAAAAATGTTGACATCGAAGGTAAGCTTTTGTTTGATAGTATTTTGCTTTCTAAATTAAGGGTTTATCGTATTTCTTTCGACACAATTTGTTGAGGAACCAAAATGCTTCAAAATAGTTTTCATAAATTGGCGTTGTTTGAAAAAACGCACGTTTAAAAACAATGATTTTTGTGAACACTCTTTGAAATTTTCAAATATCATATATTCTTTCCAGGAATTTGGTACAAGTACTATACTGTGTAAGAAGAGCTGGTCAAGAACCTCCTTTGTAAGATTTAAAAAGTCCTTTGCATGCCCCTTTTAACATTTAAGCTTAGAAGTGTTTTTAGAATTCTTGACAACTTTTTTTTCCAAAAATATTACAAAAATGTATTTTTAAAAGGCACGCCTAACAAAAATTGAACGTGCTCTTCAAAACATTTTAAATTCAATAAGAAGACATGTCGCCTACCTGAAGGAGTTTTTTGAAAAGGTTTTTTTAAAAGGGAAATATTTGAAAGCGATGTTACAATAAACATTCTCTTGAAAAACAAGATGAGGAGTTTCAAAAACTACTTGTATTTTATAACGATATTTTCACTGGCGTAACTTTGAAAACAACAATTTTTTTGAACTTTGAGTTCATTGAAAAATCTCATGAGTTTTGGAAGAATGTTTTTAAAGCAGGCAAATATCTCATACAATATTATATTAGCAAGTATTTCCGTGAGGAAATTAATCAAAAATTTAACTGCTGCTCCCCAGGAAACTACATGTTTATAGCTGTTTGTATACCAACTGAGACACGGTATAATATATTATTTCATTATGGATGTACATACGCAAGGGTCAAACCCTGTTGAGATTTCTACGCTATTTCCCAATTTTTAGGACAACGTAGAGTAGTGACCTGGAGGGGCAACTGGACGTCTTTTCTTGACTCGTTCCTCCAAGCCTGTTCCATAATAACACCCGAAAGTACTATTCGACCGCTTTGTGTCCCCGTAAGACTTCAAGCAGCCACAATTAATCCGCAAGAACTTCTTAACTTTCTCAAAACCTCGGATACTGACGATGTTCCCATCTTACACCGTGGTCACGTCCAAAAGTCTTTGGCCCCTGGCATTGTGTTCCACAAAATGAGAACGGTGGTCATTCAACGAAAGAGTCAAAAGGGAATCGTGTGCGTGAGCGAGTACAGGTTCAGCCCTTATATGGACATCGTTGATCCAGAAATCATCTCTGCTCTGCCATCCGACACTTCCCTTGAAAACCAAAGTCTGGCATCCCTCGTGGACATCGTATTGGAAAACTTCCTCCAAAAACAAGTGCAAGTCTATGACATTGTCACGTCTGGGCCCCACTGGACTGGCCCGTACCTGTCCAGCTACCTCTCTGCACAACCCAAGCATGAGGTTTATTTAACTACCATGTCAACTGAGACTGAAATTGCAAAAATCAGAAAGGAATTCAAGGAAAATGCTGCAGCAGGAAATTCTGACTTTGTTTCCAAATTAAGTGCAAGCGATTTAATTCCAGAGCGTGGAATAGTCGATTTGGTTATTGTAGACGACTCAAATATGATTAAGGCGATTGGGGAAACAATGAGGGATGGGTCATACATTATTCTTAGAGATCTCACGAATGGGGGTGCCAACAGTGTACAAACTGATTTTTGTATTGCGGAGGCTGGACTCCAAAAAGTAGCACAAAAGAGCTCAAAGCAGTTCAGTTGCTCGCTTTTGAAAAAGGTACGTCATTTTAGATGATATTAAATTAAAAAGTAGCACCAAAAATTTTTTTGTGCATTATCCCTCTTGTACACTGCGAAGTCTCACAATAGGCCTGATGCCACAATTGCCCACAACTTTCCTTCATTTAAAAATATGTAGGGTGTTTGAAATTGGATTTATCCTTTTTGAACACTTTTACACAAATGGCGCCACCTCAAAAAAAAAACGTTTTACGATCCACCCACAGCGTTGCTACTTAACGCCACCTCGTGTAGGGATGACCCACCCGCACAATTATGTACATAAGTGCACCATGCCAATGCGTACCAGTTTTACGAATTTTGAACGAAATGCACATTCGTTCTAAAGGTGGGTATTTTTTGGGACCGGCAGTCCACTCGTGAGGGCCATGCTATACATATTTACTTGCACTCGCATTACTCGTACATAATACGCTATTTCTTAGATCCCACTTGCACTCGCGCTCACAAATGGTACCCTCAAGTTATTTGAACTAGAACTCCACTCTTGAGTGCCACTTGCCTCTCATCCTGGAAGCTTGCAAAAAATTTATTTCATTACAAAGGCAAAAGCAAGCAAAAGTAAATTACGCAGAATAATCAAGAGGGAGAGGATATGGTGGCAAAAATAACGCTTAAACTTTCAAGTTTCCTGATTCTGTGGTCTAATTCGCTGATTTGGCTTAAAATTTCTTGATTTTATTGCCTCTTTAATTTTAGCTGAAAGTCTGAAAGTTCTGTGCGTTTGTATTTTATGATTTTCCTTGTTCGGTTTAGTGGTTTTGTGAGTTTGCTCGCAATTTGCATGGGTAGTATTTGTCATAATCAGTTTAGTTTCCACTTAATAACTGTATGTTCACAAAACTTAAAAATGCCGGCCGTACTTTAATATTACTCGGGGGTTATCGCACAGTTTGGACACTAATTACAGTGATTAGCAGACTCTATTAGAACCCAGAAATCTAAAACTGTCTGGGTCACTAATAGAGTCCTGGGCTCCAATAGAGTCCGGGGCTCCAATAGAGTCCTGGGACTGTATTTACCTTTTATTTATAGCCCATGGGGCTTGTTAAGAGAAAATACATTAACTACCGCATTATGATGCCCTTTCTGTGAATCAAATGACCAGAATATTTACAGGATTTTGTCATGCAATTATAAAAAATATGATTTCAAAGTTGAACTTATTGTGATTAAAAATGTGTGGTTTAACTCAAGTAACAATATACTACATCACACAATAGTAATTTTGTGGTTTCAGAATATGACTCTTTCCATTCCTTTTAAAGGAGATAATATAGTGGTCCATTCAGTTTTTGTTTCTTTGGAGACATGGTTCTGGTATAATAATACGACTACCTTGGTCAACAACTGCTGGATCTCTTAGTGCATGATTTAAACGGTCTAACGTTTAAAACACTAACCACTATTACATTTAGTTATAAATACAATCTTGAGTTAGGTCAGCTTTCTTAATTTATTTCAAGCAAACAGAATTCATTATTGTCTTCAGCAGTTTTGTTAAATTATATCCATTGCGTAAGTACCACCATAATACAGCATTCATAAAGTAGATACATGCTCATTAACTCAAAGGATGAAGCATAAATGCGGACATAAAATGACCTGTCTTTGAGATAAAATTTTTGTCACTCCGTGCTGCTTATAGTCCGTTTGTTTTGATTCTCATCAAGTTTTTACTGCATCATTCGTTAATTGATCTCGAGATTAAGACCGAAAAGATTAGTGACCTTTTTGAATGACCTTTTATCACTATTGTCATTCTTGGTCACCTTTTTACAGCAAGACCCACCCAGACCGCATACCATTTTCTTGCAGAATGCCCGAGGTTCATTATGGAGAGAAACGTGAAACTAAATGCTTGAATCCTCACCATGGATTCCTTACTAGCGGCTCGTTCAAGTGACCTGTTGTCTTACATCATGGCAAGAGAGAACGAAATATCTTTATTTCACTGATGCTGCTATAGCATTTGCCAGTATGACACAGTATACCAATTTGAATGATGATAAGGTTTACAGAGTTACGAGTGTTAATAATGTATTTTATCGGATAGTTATTTAGGACATATTATAGAGATGGTTGTGGGCTATTTTACACGATCCACGAATTGCAGAAATTATGACATCTTCGTTCAGGGAGGGGGGCAATTGGAACTGTCTTCTAAAGTTGTCGAAAAACTCTGTGATCGTTCCTCTTGCTCCGACCATTAGACCGATGACTTCGATCTTCTGGAGGCTGTATTTTTCCATAAAGTACGGGATGCAGTCGTTGTAGTAGGCTCTTTTTTCCCTGTCTACTTCTGCTGCCTGATTTTTCCCCGTTTCGAACCTGACGGTGGGGTCCAGGATGTAACCTTCTTTCGATTCGTTTTGGAAACAGATAATATCTATTCTTTTGCTTAGAGGGGTACATGGGATTTCTTCGTAAACTTTCCACTGCTTTTTCCGTAGATAGTTGGCAATTATTGTACGGATTTCGTTGTGTCTCACGTTTCGCAGTAAGTAGCCTCTCTGGCAGTAGCCTAGGACATGGGGTAAAGTTTCGGAAGTCTCCGTACAATGGCGACATTGACGGGTGTCCTGACTGCGACCGGGGGTGGCTCTAACTGGGTACACATTCGACGACATTTTGATGGTTGACGTCCACTCAGAAACAGTAATTCCCTTTTTTCCAATTATTTGTTTATTTCCTATTGGGTATTCAGAGTAGACCTCTGCTCCTTTCCCTTTTGATGGGAATTCGCACCATTTGAGGTATTCTTGGTCCCGCAGATATTCTCGCATTATTTTGCTTCGTTTTGTCTTTGGCTTGGATTTGAATTTTTCTTCCATTTCGGCCTGGGGTAGCTGGAGCAGTTGCATGCATTTTTCCATTTCCCTTTCAAGGTCTCGGATAAATGGGATGTATTTATTGTTAGAGTTTAGCAATGCAATGCATACGTTGTACTGCTGTATGTAAGCTTCCCAGGTTGTTTTCATTATCTGTAGTCCTCTATTTTTGATGCCGGAGTACAACATTGGTGAGGGACTGTCTCGTGGTATTCCGATAATGTCTTTGACTGTGCATCGTACTAGTTTGTCGAGATCTTCCAAGAATTGTTTGCTCAGTTTCTTTATTGGTGCTGTTTGTAGAGAGAAGATGATTGTTGGCCAGATGTATTGATTTATGATCGATAGTTTTTGGTTTGGGTGAAGGTGACTAGTTACGGATAGACTTTCTAGATCTTTTGCTAAGTTTTTAATAATTTTTGCTGTATCAACTGTAATTTGGTTGTTGAAGTCGACTCCGAGGTATGTAATTAGTTCCCCCTGTCTCAATGATGGAACGGAGAGGGAGCTAGATATTTGTATCGAATCCTCACATAGTTTGCCGTCTTTTATATTTATGGCCTTAAACTTTTCCGGATTGCACCGGTAGCCTACCTTTTCCAGGTTGTTCATTGCAATTTTTGTCAGTTCAGCTGCCCCGGATGTTGAGTTGCCCGTGGTGGCCAAGTCATCTGCAAAGCCAATGCCACCAATGGCGTCGACGTCGTTGTGGAGGTTGAATCCGTACCTGCTGGCAATTGATGGGTCGGATATTTCCCTTAATACATGGTCGACTGACAGGTTGAATATAATTGGAGATAAAGGAGACCCCTGCATTACCCCCTTTGCTATGGTTATTTGTTCTGTTGCTCCTTGCGAGGTTTGGATAACTGTTGAGTTGCCTTGTTGTAGATTGATGGTGATATTCCGTAGTTTTGATGGCATGTGCGTTGAGTGTAGGATTTTGAAGACGTGGTTGTGTCCAGTTTCTTCAAATGCCTTCCTTACATCATGAAAGACGATGCACAGGTCTTCCTTGTCCCTCTTCGCCTTTTCTAAACTAGCTGCGATTATTGAGGAATTTATAAAGGTGCCTGGCGTTTTTGTGAACCCTACTTGGTTCTCGTTTAATGATATATAGTTACGCAGGTATCCTTCTACTGTTTTCTCAATTACTCTGCGTAGCACGGAACATACAGTAATGGGTCTAAAGTTGTTGGGGTCAGATTTACTTCCTGATTTATGGATTAAGATCGTACGTCCTTTTTTAAAGCTAGCCGGGATGATATTCCATGTAATCATTATATTTGCAATGTCCGCAATCACTTGGTTGCATGTTATTGTTTTTAGTATACGAACTGTAACACCATCAAGCCCTGCGGCTGAATCGACGCTCATTCCCTTGATCATAGATTTAATAGTATCGGGACTCACTATTATTACATCCTGGGTGTCTATCTCATTTTGGATGTCTTCAGTGGGGATTTGACCGTAATTTTCCAGGACGTTGTTGTTAGGTGTGCTCCATCGGTTTTGGTAGAGGTGGTGGATGTCTTTTAGAGACGCGGTGCACGATGGAGAGTTAAAGGTTGAATTTAGAAGCGTTTTGACAACTTTTTTCCTCGAGTATCGGTAATTGTGTTGAATTAATTCGTAATTGTACTTTTCCCGTCTTTTTTCCCGGTCTCGTTTTGAGGATCTCTCCGGGTTAGTGAAGTGGGCGTAGTTCCGTTGGTTATCGCTAAATAGGTTTCGCTTTTTTCGGGCTTCGTAGAATTTTGTTTTAGGGTGTTTTGGCCCTGGGATGGTATTTGGTGCTTCTTTGAGAATTGTTGCGATTTCGTCGACGGTGGCTGAAAAATCATGTTCTGATGGTTCTTGTTGTAGCATTTTGGTTAATTTAGAATGGAAGTTAGCCATACTTTGGTTAATTTTACTGACCGCTTCATTTTCATCATTTGGTGTGGTGTCGTCAAATACATCCGATAGCAGCTGTGATGCTGGCGTAGGTTGGTAGGAATCGCTCAGAGCATTTGCATATTCGGTTCTATGTCTAGCATTGATGTGGATTTTTACACCTTGAGGGCCTTTGAAGAAACCATCGCAGTACGGACATTTCACCTTCGGTTTTTCTACCTCTGGTTCTTTGGCCTTTATCTTCTGGCTTCCGCTCATATTGGTGTTGATGTTGTTAGTAATAAATGTTTATTGACAAGCTTTTGTACGTACACCGGGGGGCACAGTTTGGAAGGTTACGACGGACTTGTAAACCAAGTCAGGAGAGAGAATATAATATGTATATACCTTGTAAAAACACCGTATGTAGCACGCCGTAGGTTGTAGCCAGATTACACTCAAGATTTTATAGTTAGATTTAGATAATTAAGTTTTTGGGCTATTGTGGATTGGAACATAGACCAAGTATCCGTAAGATCTACTACTGACAATTACAAATTTTGTTTGTTTTCCTATCGAAAAGACTTGATTGCTTTGTAATTGCTTTGTAAGCACTCGAAATTAAAGCTATTTAGTTAAGGGTAGGTAGTTTGCAATAAATCTTTTGGTGGCCTGAGCAGCATTTCGTGAACAAAGTGTTCTGGAAATCCTTTCAGTTACGTACTTACATACAAGACCCACCCACCTTTTAACGTGACGTCATTTGTGTAAGCTTCTTCGCATTTTTTTTTACTGCAAAACTCTTGCTAACAATAATTAACGCTTAGAGTTTTTTAATTTATTTGATTTTTCCCTAATTCCGTAGGTACCTTCATCACCCATACTCTCCATTCAGGACGTATTTATAAATAGCAAGAGTAATTTTGATTGGCTTCCCGCCCTCCAGTCAATTTTAGCCATACCAAAGGACAGCTCCCGTATCTACCTGTGCTCTCAAAATGACCTCACAAACGGGGTCGTCGGCCTTGCAAAGTGCTTGGCTCGTGAACCAGGCTGTGGACACATCCGCTGCATTTTTGACCCCGAAGGAAAGTTGACTCTGAATTTTGACCAACCTGACCGCATTCTATCCGACATAATAAAAAATGACATGCTTATAAACGTCTACCAAGATGACTGCCTAGGCGCTTTTCGCCACGTGAAACTGCGTAGCCCTGTTCTAAACGAGCCCACCAAACCCGTGACCCATGCTTTCGTGAACACCCTTTCCGTGGGCAACCTCAGCAGCTTGAACTGGATCGAGTCGCCTTTGAATGTAATTCCGGACCACGAGCATCTTTTCAAGGTCAACTACGCCAGTTTAAACTTCAGGGATCTCATGATGTCTACTGGAAAACTACCTTTGACCCCTGTTGACCTCGAAACTTACAGGGATGACATTGGGATGGAGTATACGGGTATATGTACTAATGGTCGCCGAGTCATGGTCATCTCGAGTAACTCCAGCTTGGCCACCGCAGTTCGGCTTAAGCCTGACGAGGTCATCGTGTGGGACGTCCCGGCCAATTGGACGCAAGAGGACGCTGCCACCGTACCAATCGCTTATGCCACGGCCTACTACAGCCTTCTAATGAGCGCGGGAATGCAGCCCTGGCAGTCAATTTTAATTCACAGTGGCACGGGGGGCGTTGGGCAGGCGGCTATTAATATCGCCAGAAGCATGAATTGCGATATTTTTACCACTGTGGGAACCCCTGAAAAGCGGAACATTTTAAAAAGGCTGTTCCCCAGCATACCTGATGACCACGTTGGGAACTCTAGGGACTGCACTTTCGAAGATCAATTTCTCGAAGTGACCCAAGGCAAGGGTGTCGACTTTGTTTTAAATTCCTTAGCCGATGATAAACTCTTTGCCAGTCTCCGTTGCCTTGCCGCCAGAGGGACTTTTGTTGAAATTGGAAAGTTTGATATTTACAAGGACACTCCCATGGGAATGAACCACATCCAGCAAAATGTGGTTGTTATGGCCGTTGACCTATTACCCATCTTGTCTGGCGTGTTGCCAGGGAAAGCGGAGGTCGTTCACCTATTTGAACAGGGCCTCAAAAGTGGAGTTGTAAAACCACTCGAAAGAACTGTATTTAAGCAACATCAGGTAGAGGAGGCCTTTAGATACATGGCAAGGGGAATGCACGTGGGAAAGGTCCTCATTTCTGTAAACGAAGAAGAAAATTCAACAGATTTTCACCAAAAAAGTCGTACTTCCACTCTCACTAAAATACGGAGAAACAACACAGCCATTTCGTCCTATATAATGGCCGTCCCTCGAAGCTACTTCCACCCAAAGAAAGCCTACGTGATTCTAGGTGGGCTGGGGGGCTTCGGCCTAGAACTTGCTGACTGGTTAATTACTCGTTGTGCCAAGCATGTGGTTTTACTCTCAAGGTCCGGCATCACCAACGGCTACCAGATATTGTGCATAAAACGCTGGTCGAGTGCTGGCGTGACAGTTGAGACGAATAAAAGTGACCTGGGCTGCTTGAGCAATGCAAAAAAGTTTATGGAAGTCTACAAAAGTCGGGGGATCGAAATTGGCGGGATTTTCAATTCAAGTCTCGTCCTTCGGGATGCACTCATCGACAACCAAACAAAAGAAATGTTTCAAGCGGTGGCTTCTCCGAAAGTGAAGATGACCCAGAACTTGGACCTCCTGTCTAGAGAGTACTATCCAGATATGGACTACTTTGTTTGTTTCTCGAGCATTTCCGCTGGGTTAGGGATTGCTGGGCAGAGTAACTATGGTTGGGCCAATTCCTGCATGGAAAATATTTGCAAATGCCGAAGTGAGGCCGGCTTTCACGGTGCTGCCGTCCAATGGGGAGTTGTGGGGGATGTTGGATACGTTGCCGAAAAAATAGGAGTTGAAAAAATTGAAGGGGGTTTTCTTCCCCAAAGAATTTCCAGCTGCATCCAAGCACTGGACACTATTCTAGAGCACAGCAAGGGGAATCCTGAGCATTCCAAGTGCTATGCTTCATATGTGGTTTCCGGAAACATGCTTCGTGGTCAAAGGGCTGTCAAAGTTGGTTTGCTCGAACTAATGGCTCGACTTGGCTTAACAATAAACATCAATGACGAGTCAATGCAAAGTAAAACCATGGCTGAGCTCGGTTTGGACTCTTTGAGTGGGATAGAACTACAGCAACGTTTGGAAATTGACTACGATGTAGCATTACCCGTATCACACATTCGAAATTTGCAGTGGCAGGACCTACAAGCTATCGCTGATGGAACTTTTTTAAATAATAAACCAAACCAAATTATTAAAGAAGAGGGGTATATCCAGGACCAGGGGCCGTATATCAATTTATTTACGTCCTCGGACCAAATAGATGAGGTTGAGCGGACGGTTGTGCAGCTAAGGGAAGTTATTGGGGAAGTTGAAAAGGAAAAAGCGGCTGATTTATTTTTGGTTCCTGGAGCGGATGGGAAAGCTTGCCGGTTTCTTTCCATGGCCAATAAGCTTAAGTGCAATGTCTATGCCTTTCAAAATAAGGGCTTTGGGAAAGCGACGTATTACTCTATAAAAAAGATGGCGGATGCTTATATTCAAGTAATTGGAATGTTTTTTTTCTTCTGCAGTTTTAATATGTATGATGATTAACGATTTAATATTTAGATAATAATAATATTAATTTATTCATTAAGTCGATTTGGCCGTCGGCCCATGCAACATTTTTAATATTTATATATATTTATTATAATTTTGCAGGAGCTAAAAGCTGTCCAACACAGTGGCCCATACAATTTAGGCGGCTATTCCTTTGGAGCCACGTTGGCCTTTGAAATGGCTCAACAGCTCACCAGCAAACACAGTGAAAAAGTAACACCATTTGAATATTATTTTAAATTCCTTACAAATATTCGGCTTTGAAAAACACTTGTTGTTAAAAATAATTTTTAAAACGACTTTTGGCAGTAGGGTGAAGGCTTGTAATTGTGGTCGCGTTTTGCAAAATACTACTTAAACAGACAACTGCATTTAAAAAAATTATTTTAGTGTAAGACCAATTATTTTACCGTATTCTACACACAATTTCACGCAATTTGATGCAACCGCTTTCACATTTTGCTACCGCTTAACATAATAACATACATTTCAATGATTTAATCACCATTCGGTTAAAATGACCTAAGGGCTTGTAAATGTGGTCGGCAAACTTGCAATTGTGGTACATACTAATATAGCAGCTATTCAAGGTAAAACATATGCGATCAGTTCAAAACTTACACACAACATGTCATACAATCAAACAAAGAAATTTTCAAACAAGTTTCCCTTTTACTTTTGCATTGATAGCGACTTTAATGTAAAAAACAGCGATTTTCAACAAAGTCGTGACTATGACTAGTACAGTATGTAAATACATCATCAAAACATTATGGAAACTGTTTAAAAATCAATATAATAAATTAAATGCCACAAATCAAAAAATAATTTTTTATTGCAATTGAAGGTCACACAATAACTTTTTACTTTTGAACGGTTTTTTTTTCTTCCGCATTTTCATGCAGAACAAGAAATTACAATCAACAAAACAATTTGTACATGGTTAGTGTGCCAAACCGGTGTTAGTTACATCGGTTTTAAGCAATATGTCAGCAAAGGAGCTAATTAAAATTATATTTTAGAGAAACCACAATTACAACCCTACTGTCGACCACATTTACAAGCCCTCAAAGCAAATGAACTTTTACGTAAAGAGTGACAACTGAAAAACTGATAAATTAATTAACATTATTTTTTTCACCCACACTACCTACTTACTAAAGGAACTTGTGGAGGAAAGCGAAGTCGTTAGACTGTTCCTTCGGAGCACACAGACGAACTGAAAATGTTGAAAACCGCCCTTGATGCGATTAAATCCGAGCAAGTTTCGGTTTTGGTTGTCTAATTTGTAAAGTTTTCATAGTTTCCCTAAATAAATCACACCCAAGTTACTCTGAAAAACACTAAACAAGATGATAGAAATGTTTTTCACTTTTTTATTGGTTTTCAACATTTTATTTTAAGTGACCACGATTGCAAGGAAACCACAATTACAAGCCTTCACCCTACTGTATTTAAAATAATTATTTTGTAAAATATTTGTAAAATCAACGATTTCTTTCGCTTTTTACGCAGCAAGATTTGAACTATTTTAAATACTGTTGAATTCGAAAGCGTTTAATGATTTTTTAATAGATATACAACTTTCATAGCGTTCGTTCTTAAGCGCCGGTTATTAAAAAGACCGACTTTTAAAGTTCATAGTGGAGTAACGATTTTGGTTTAGAAAACATACTGCAAATTGTGGATAGCTTTTTTAAAATTCGACAACATTCTTTGACGGGGTTTTAAAACTTGAGGATTCAGTGTTGGTAGATCTTCTCTCACGCATACTTTTTAAAATAGCTACGATCATTTGAAAAAGTGTAATTTTTCTATGCTTTTTCGTACCATCGTATAGATTCATAAACAAAATTGCACTTTATGTGTTAAAAAAGAACGCTTAGTAATAATATACAATATAATAATAATAATAATAATATAAAGAATATTAAATTCTTAGGTTGGGAACTTGGTCCTTCTAGATGGCTTTTTCAGTATGACAAAGGCAGTGAGACAGACGAATGAATTCTTTATTAATGCTATGCAGTATCTTTTGAAATATTCCGATAAGGAGAAAAAGGTTTGGTTTTAGAAATACTGAGAATTTTTTGCTCGAATAAAAATATTGAAGTTTTGCATTAAATTAATACTAAAGACTTCATTGTATGCGTCCACTGAATTTTCTGCAGACATACCTTGAACTACTGGAAAAAACGGAACCGGATCAAATGCAACCCTTTGTTCAGAAGATTCTGAAAACTCACTTGAAAAGTCAAGCTGAAGAATTAAGAAACTCAGTGGACGTCATCATTGCTTCCAGAACTTTGTTTTTCGGCTACGACCCTTCTCCAGACTTACATCTGGACGCAAATGTCTTTTTAATTAAGGCCAAGGACTCCTTCTTTCAGGCTTTTAGTGAATGTCCTGACTACCACTTTCAAAAGGTTAAAAGTGTATTTATTTAAAACCTTAGTTGTACTAATTATTATTTATTGCAGAATAATTATGAATATTTACATAGTTTTGACTACTTTTTACTCGCGTAGTTTTGCTCCCAGCCCATATTTCTTTACAATGTCTCCGGTAATCACGACTCTTTCTTGGAAGATCCATTCGTGCAACAAGCGGCTGACATCGTCAACAACATCCTTCTTGGGTCCAAGACTGTTTAAGAAGACGACCAATCCGCAGACACGATCACTAACATATGTACATATCGACATGCCTAATTAAAACTGCACTTTGATAGTGTATTACCTAATTGATTACATTGATGAATTGACTTATTTATTACGATAATAATATCGTAGAATCATTTGGTGTTCTTCAGTTTTTAAGTTATCATATAACTAGTATACACAGCTAACTTGGGAATGGACTGGCATGTACATGGCCGAAAGAAAAACCAACTACCTATAGACGTGATCAACTCGTGCCTGTAGCTACCAAAACCGTTATCTTTCATTTACATTTTTGCCCCTATCAGATTTTCCTCAATTCTAGGAAATGTGCTCAAAAATCGTAACTGCCAAAGTGTGAGAAGTCACTATGCACAACTTATTTTTGCATTCTATGTAGTTTTAAGTGTTGACGACAGATAGAAGATTTTTTTTCAAAAACTTAAGACATTTTACATAACCATTTAAAATAATAATTTCCTACCTCGTCGAAAGCAGGGATTTACAAAATTTCGCTTACCTTTAGTAATAAAGTTATCCATTCTGGTGTGAAACATTAAAGAACGACAACCTGTCATAATCGACTGGTTAAAACCGCGGTTATAACAATGGACACTTTAGCTACGTTGCACTCAAAGTTTCATAAGTCACTGATTTTGGATTCGTATAACACTACAAACTACAACGATTGAGTGCGAAATGGAAAAATAATCAATGCTGACACTGTTCTGACGCTTTAAAGACCAGAATAGTATGCCTATAATAATTCAACAAGTATAAAAGCGTACACATATGACTCTACCGTGGTACCAGATTGACACAAACGTAGGCATGATAGAAGAAAAAACTAACCTCAAAATATGATAACTTAAATCTAACAAAATCGATATAGGGTTTATTGATCTGTATTTAGTGTCTTTCGCCAGTAAATAAATATCTGTAAAATGGCCTGGGCCAGTATATCTAGGATCCACTGTTTAGAAATGCACCACACAAATAAATAGTTCAGTCCACAAATCCTAAGTTCTACCCTAGATACACTATAAAATGTCACTTTATTTAAAACACTCAAAATTCGCTGACACAAGTACTGCAGTCCCAGTCTCCCAGTCCATAGCACAAAATTCACAGTCAAAATCTTTTCATACAAATTCTCAACTGTAGCCAAAAGCTGAGAATTCACAAATAAAAATGTCTATTTCCAACACTGTAGACAAAAGTTGGAAATTCACAATACAATAAAATGTCTAACCATAGCGGTAAGAGACAGACAGACACGCTATGACGTGCTATGGTTTAAGGCAAAATATACAAAGTCATTATTATGAAAAATGTTTTTAAAATTTTACAAAATTCCTACACTACTGTATTGAGACACGTAAGATGCAAAGCATACAATTTTCCAGGAAAATTATTATTATTACACTGAACACCGTGGAGGCAAATTCTAAATTATATTCATGTGTACTGGAAATAATTATACGTACTTAATTGTTTTTGATACTTCGCACTACATTAGGTATATACGTAGCACCGCCATGTTTTAATAATATCGTCACAGACGTCACAACGAATGAGCTAGTATTTTTTAGTATGTTAAAAATTATATTCTGTAACACTATTCTTGTTGAACATGGTTTTTTTAACAGGTTTGCTACTTTATTCGTTCCATAATGGTTCAAATATAATCATAATAGATATTGAATAGAGCTGTAAACAGTTAATGAGATTTTTTTATAAAGACATCAAATGCATGAGGAGTGACAACAACTCCATCTGCTCTTATTTCATCCGGTAAAACGCCAGTGGAGCAAATGCTAAATGACTGACAAATGCTGACAGTTGTCAAAAATAGCTGTAATTGTGCTAGATTTTCCCCTACACATTTTCGAGTTCCGGAGCAAAATGGCATAAACTCTGTTTTCATTTTTATAATATTTCCTTCTGCATCCAGAAACCGCTCTGGCCGCAGTTCACTCGGCTGGTCCCAAACTTGAGGGTCATGATGGGCTGCGTATAGGTTAGCCATGACCATAGTGTTCTTTGGAACGTAGTATGAATTTAACTCAACATCCTCTAGAGTTCTAAGGAAGAAATACTTTCTTAAGACGTGTACGTATTATTTGATAGGTGCGTTATACATAGAGAAAATATATTCTTTCGGAGATACAAATCCATACATATTATGTATATGTAGCAGTGGAAGAAACATTGTGGCGTAAGTCCTGTTTTCCATTAAATGTTATTATGACGTTAGTCTCAACAGTCATCATTTTATCCGCGTTCGTAAACAAACAATGTAAATACTCACTTTGATTAAAAAGTGTAAACACTAGTTTTAGTAAAGAAAATGATAATGATATCATACATATATCTGTTCTTATAAACATATGCCAGCTAAACATTTCATTCTTGGTTAGGACTAAAATTCTAAGCTGACATTAACACTGAAAGGAAGTTGAACTTGCGTCACAATTATGATTCTACTGACGACGACGCGTAGAAAATCAATGTTAGCAATGAAGAGTTTCTCCGCAAAAGGACTTTAGTATGATTTTTGCCAAATCTGTATCGCATTAATTGAGACTATAGTTAATATTAGATTTTGGACTTCAAAGTCCAAGGTTGGTTACCAAGACTTGTTAAAAATTCATTTCCCCTTAAAAGCTGTAAAATCCAACAAATCGTTCCACAACCCTTTTTGCCCAAAACAAAATGTTTAGGGATCACGCAGTATCGGTGGATTTTGATAATTTAGACCCAATATTCCCCCATGTATACTAGTAATGTTGGGATCTTAATGTTTACTAGAGTTAAATATAAATAATTTGAAAACTTGCTATGTAAATGTTAACGCAGATAGATTCGTGTTTCTAAACTGCACTTCAATTATTACAGCTAACACTCAATACATTACACAAGCATTCAACGTACGTTCACGTCAAGGATTAACGATCATTTACATATTACTAAACAATGTTACTAAAACCAATGCAGCTCTAAAAATATAAAAATGTAGGTATGTTAATTTAGAAGCTATAGTTTACCTGTGAAATAATGCAAATGGAAGGATGGGCGTAATTCGGAGGACTTCATTAATAAACGCTTCAGTGTAGGGCATTCGGGATCTATCGGCTCCACAGGGGATTCTTGAACTCCCAATAATATTCAGTATTTCCTTCTGAAGCTTAGACTGAACACTTGGGTATTTGACCAAATAGTAGATGACCCATTCCATACTTGTGCTGGGAGGCTCTATTCCGCCCATAAACAAGTCTTGCATAGTCGGGCAAATATTATGATCTAAAAAATAGAAAATAATTTAAATGCCAAATTATTCTAATAGGCGTAGTAACTAAAGTAACTTTTGTAAATAGCTTTTTGCAGCTAATTTGCAGGCCATGTTGCAGTCATCCTGAACACTCGTCTGCCTAAAACCTTTTGATATGTAGCCGTGGGTACTTTCTGAGTAACACAAAGGAAAAGATAATAACTGCACCAACGAAGCTTACTATTAGCTATATTTTTATCTTTGGATATTCTATTACTTTTTTATACTTATATATATACTTATATTTTTTAATTTACTTGATAATACATCGTTTTAATTAATTGTTGCACCAATTATAAACGTATTTTGAGATTCTGACGGCAAAAAAGAAGAAATTCGAGTCTCTATACGAAATATATTTAATAAATAATTATTATTCTGAGGCCCGAGGACAAATAACAGCATACGGCCAGACAAAGACATATATATACTTCGATACAAAGCTTACTTCTTTGGAAACATTAAAATGAATGTCCTTCGATTGTGAAACGTAAAAAAGTAGAGTATAATAATATGCATAAATTTGACTTTCTGGAATACTTAATCATCGGAACATGGTGTTTCATCTACCGCATAACAAACATTGCTCTAGTATTTTAACACCATACTCTATAAATATGTAACAGAAAAAAATATAAAATGGTTTTGTAGAAAAGTTACTACTTTTGAAATGAAAACTGGATTCTTCATCGACAGTTTTGTCGACCTTGTCCAAGTAAGCATCAATCATGTTGCGGGGTTGATTTGGCAATCGGGAACTTTTCACCATGTCAACTTCAGATTGTACGAAATGCTCGACTTTCTCCAATCTTTCCAAACGTGTCTTAAACCCCGACCAGACAGGAAACCACGTAATGATGAATGGCGGGAGAAATAAACTCAACTTGTCCCTCAATGTAGGAAATGCTGCAAATCTGAATATAATATAATACATATACATATTCAATATATGTGAATAGGGTCTCAAAATCACCGCAAACTAGTTAGTTATAAAATAGAAACTATAACAACAATGAAATGAATTAGACGATTTAATTGTTGGGATACAGTCAAAATGGACGTACTGAGCTACAGCTTCAGCTAATCTTACTCCAAGGTCTCCTTCCGGATCTAAAGGTTCCCCAGTAATAATGTTCCACAAACAATTTAAAATGTACACGTTAAAAAAATGTTTGAATCGGAAAGCTTTGCCAGAATCTGCTTCTCTTTCGAGTCTTGCAATTATGAGAGCAATGTTTTCAGTTATAATATCTTCCATTGTTGAACTAGTAACTCCAAACCCTTTTAAATTTGTTACCACGAATTTCCTTTGTTCACGAGCTTTTGGACCATCCCCAAATGTTACACCTTAGCATACAATGTTTTTATTTTTATTAGTGTATAGAGGCTTTTATCTCGAACATTTTTGAAATCCCGTGAATCCCAAAAGAAATTCTATTTGTTCATTACATTTTCCTGTGGAACAAACGTGGTTACTGGGATTCTATTTATATATCATTTAGTACTAAATTGTTTCAAACCTAAGGAATTATATATCCTTATGGAAATATATAATTAACATAAGGATATAAATATATCCTTATGTTAATTATATATGTCTTAGGAAATTTTACAAGCAGTTTATGCAAAATAGACGCCCACTTAAGCTTTTAATATCAGGATTACTAATTTCCAATGGCCAAACGTCCTCAAATTCCAAAAATATGTAATCATTTTGATAAAACAAGGGGCTTCGCCCCTTGTTTTTTAGCTTCCGACTGGCCTCTTACAGACCATAGGCCTACGTCACACGTCACTCATTCCGCGCAGAACTGACCTCTTTCAGAGCCTAAGCTTACGACGCTCTTCACGCATTCCGCGCAGTACTGGCCTCTTACAGACCCTCGGCCTAGGGCGCATGCCGCTCATTCCGCCCAGTACAGGTTTCGTACAGACCCTAGTCTTACGGCGCATGTCGATTTTTTGGCCCAGCACTGGCCTTTTACAGACCCTAGGCCTACGGCGCACGTCCCCATTCCGCGCAGTACTAGCCTCTTACAGACTCAAGGCTTACGGTGCACATTGCCCATTCCGCCCAGTACTTATCTCTTACAGACCCTGGGCCTACGGGTTATGTACTGGTTTACTACCGCCCTACTATTTTTTCGATTTTTACTCGGGGCGGGGGGAGGGGGGTGGTAAGCAGGTATGCAGTGGGTTGGACCTTTTGGTTTTTTCTAACGTCAAATACTATTATTATTTTGTTGCAATTGCAAAACTTAAATGATGTGCCTATATTTTGTGCGACTATTGAACCCGAATACGGACCCCGTGTTTAGGTGATATTTAGTTTAATTATTCCGCATAAGTTCTTCACTTGTCAAGAGCTTTCCAACGATATACTGCATATCAGAAACCCTCGATTCTACATCTTTGACTTGTAAAAAGTGATTAACTGGGGGGCCATCAGCTTGGGGTACTAGTAGAAACTATTGCAGAAGATTAATTCACTAGTTATTAGGAATATGAGAGTAACGATAAAAGATTAAGATTAGATTTAAATTAGTATGTATGTTTGTATATAACACTTATTGTATCAGAATTCCCATTGAATTGCGCATAAGTACATACTAAATCACATTTTGGGGATTTTGACAATGAAGATGCCTGGATACTCGTGGCAACCAATTCATTTTCTGGATTTATTTTTCAAGAGCTTTCTAAAGATGTATTATCTGTGACTGTAGCTCCATTTTTTAACTTTTTCACTAAATTATAGAAGGTAGAAATGAATATATTCTTGAACCAAAAAATTAGAAACATTCAATATTTAGTACTCTTCAAACTCAATTGAAAATAGGAATATCCCCATTCTCAAAATTCTTGTTTTTTCTGGGAAATTTAAAACTAGACGTGTGGCTAATTATTTTGTATTCATGAACAACTGTGTTGTAAAGCGTTTGTACCCTCCGTGTACGAAATTTTCATTTGCAGATTAAAAAAACCCGTCATTCCCGTTTTACCTATACGGGTTCAAACTTTATTGAGCTGCGACCCAGCATGGTTCCGTAAAAGTTGCTTTGTTCATGTTTTTATGAAAGTTTTAAATATTTCAAATCTTGAAAATGGTCTGTCAGAAACAACTGTGGATGTGTAATATCTTTCGTCCCTGTAATAGCTTTACAACAATGCTTCATAACAACATCATAGGACACAATTTGGACAAAAAGTAAAGGTACCCCGTTATTATGTAAGAAGTAGAAAAGACTGTTTTCAAACCTTTTCTTCCATTGGATCCTGCATCGAGAATCGGTACGTATGGCCTTCCGGAAAATGCAGTTTGGGCAAAAGCGGTATGAATGAGCTTAGCATCATTGATTACAACAGTTCTAATATATTTCAGTAAACAAAAATGTATAAGACTAGTGTTATGTAGGTCCCAACTTTATTTTACACTTGCCACACCTTTAAGAGCTGTGTGCAATTGAAACTCCTACTGCATATCAGTCTATGCAGGCAGAAAGTCTAAATCTGGTCCTGACTTGTGAATATTATTAGACTGTAGGGGACGTCCCGAATAAACTAAATGACTAATAAGTGACAAAGAGGGAGGGGGGGCTAGTTTACTAATTTGGAGCTTAAAGTTCTTTTGAGAAAAATCGAACCATTATTTAATGACGGCAATATACTGAAACCGGAATTGGAAAAGAGGATTGGACAGGAATGATTCAATACTAAGACTTTTACTTACCAAGAATACCTTCAAAACTGCTCGTGTAACAACAAAAGCGTATATCAATAATTAGAAAAAATCTTTCTAATTTACTTTTGTACAGTTTTTTCCAGATATATTACTATTTAAAGTTATGGTTCGTCTCTTAAAGTTTCAGCAAATTAACCCGAATATTTCTTACATGCATGATTTTGACCACTTAAATTCAAAAAACTGATACAACAAAGTTATTAGCGGCCTAAATTATTGTGAAAAGAATAAGATAAGTCCCATCTTGTCTTACAGTATGTAACTAAAATGACCTTATAGCTGAAGTTATTTTTCAGTTATACCCCGATTTACAACATTTCTTAGCATTTGTGACAATCCTTAAAGACTGCAACTACGGCAAGTAGGAATAGCAAACCAGGTATAAGCGGCATTTCTAATTTGAGCCAATAATCCTTTATTATTTAGTTAAATGACAGATCTTGTAGACTTGTTATACATAACCTCTAACTTTATAATTGTTTTTGGATTTTACAAAAATTGTATGCACTTACCTCCAATGGATTGCTAATTAATCGACCCTAATTAAGAGCTACAAATGTAATGATCAAAATTTGTCTGAATTTAAGAAAAATACTGCTTTATGTTTACTCACGGATAGGCTCCAAAACGTACAGAAATAATGGGTCCATACTTGTTGGTCCATTCTAAAATAGTTGCTGCTGGATTTTTCCCTAGAAGCGGGAGGTGTCCAAGGATCGGAAAACCCCATGGGCCTAAAATTCCCAAGAAATCAAACGAAACATAGATTTATTTTGTACTTTCACCTTTTAAGTTATCTAACGTTTGTACAGAAGTTATTAAAAGTAATTACCCGGAGCACGTTTACGAGACAAAGATGTACGTGACTTTAAATACAAGTACAGTAGCAGGCAAAACAAAGGGATGGCAATCTCTATCATTGCAATTTGACAATTCTATGAGGTCAACTTTTTATCTTGTAGGGTTTTGTATGCAAGTTTTGAACTGTAGTGTGTTTTGACTTGCTTGTGGAAAGTTTCGAAACAATGAATTTCAATGTTCCAGTTGAAACCCGTAGTAGCTTTCCAAATGTAATTCCAACTGTGTAATCAGTAATATAGGCACTCCAGAACATTCCGAAGAAAACAATAGACATGGGTAATTGCGAAGTTATTATGTCATAGAACTGCCGTACAGAAATTATCACTCCATTTTTATTACAGCGATATAGTCATATGGCCTTGTTTGTTGTTAAGTAAGACATACTACGGTATAGCGGGCAATACATACGTTTCGTTAAATATATGTTAATCTTTTAAACGTTCTTTTATTGATGATTGTATATGACATATACTAATATATGCTCATATAATATGAGCATTGAGTTTGTAATCATACATGATTTTGTGGCCAAGTTTATTAATTTTATGTCCTTGCAAAGGTCTCACAGCATTTTATTAACGCGTTCTTATTTGTGTTGAGCTTTGGCCTAGAAACTTCCATTATTTCGTAAATGAGTCTGATTGTTTTCGTATTGTAAACCAAACCAATTAAATAATAACAAATATTTCGGTCAAAATTTAAATCTTAGAACTCGGAAAACATTTGAAAAACTAAAAACCAAAACTATGAGCGAGTAAAGCGAGTTACAAATATATCTTAACGTCAACACATTTAACTATGGTGGAAGGTTCGGAGTGAAAGCGGGTAGCCAGGAAAAGTGGAAATGCAAGGGAAAGGAAAGAAATGCTCTGAAGTTCGTTGAAATCAGAGGAAAAGCGGAACTTATGCCAGCAGTGAGAACAGTTGGAAGTTTGAGGTCGTCCAAAGAAGACGGCTGCGGCTCCCCGGGAAAGCTTCTCTTTCAGTTTCGTCTCAGTCTCATATCTCAACCAAGAAACAAAACGGACGTCAACTTCTTGATTCATTTGCATTGTAACTGTCGCAGTACACGTGGCAATGAATTAGGTGTTAAACTGAATACCGGTCAAAACGACGAAAGCAAAAACGACGAAATGCAAAAACGACGAAAACAAAAAAACGTTTGGCCAATACGACGAAATTCTTATTAGTGCGGTCAAAACGACGAATGGTGGTGGTCAAAACGACGAATGGTGGTGGTCAAAACGACGAATGGTGGTGGTCAAAACGACGAATGGTGGTGGTCAATAAGACGAATGCTTGTGGTCAATAAGAGGAAACCGAATATATAGTATAAAGATATATAAAAGTCATAAGAAACAAACATTTACACAAAGGTTAGTGCATAATTATGCAACATTATGAGCCTAATAAACTTATCGTTAGTAAATGGACGTTTTTTGTATTTAGCAACAGCCATTTTTAAGCTGTCAGTAACAGCTCTGTATTTTTTTCTCTCAAAAGTTGGAAAGCCAGCATCTATGCGGGCAAGGGTGTTTTCAGTTCGGTTTTGTTCGCGAATAATTTAAATAATAATAATAAAAGTAATACAATAAACCCTCAAATAACAACGCTTAAATAAATATACATATACACATGTAATTAAAAGTACATACTGCATAGTACAGAACTAACCTCATTATATCCGGAGGGTGAGATTTGTGT
>JAQFZC010001237.1:0-32650 GCA_034695205.1 Dicyrtoma fusca
ACTTTTAAAAATGTGCAAAATGTCGTATTTGCATACTTTTGAAAACGTGCAAAATGTCGTATTTGCACTTTTAAAAACGTGCAAAATGTCGTATTTGCACTTTTAAAAACGTGCAAAATGTCATATTTGCATACTTTTAAAATGCTCAAAAACCACTGCATGCATGCATTATTTGAAAATGTGCTAACTGCATTGTTTGTATGTTTTTGAAAATGTCCAAATTTTGATATTTATCTGTGTTTTCACAGGTGCAAAATGTCCAATTTACACGTTTTTGAAAAGTTGGAAAATGTTCTAGTTACAAGTTTTTATAAGTGCAAAATATCATAGGTACTTAATGTATAAGAATGTTGGAAAACACCCTTTTGTGTTTTTAATTTCATCCAGAAATTCAGTTTATATGAATACTTTACCCTTTATGTGTTCCACTGTAGCTCAACTGCCCCTCTTTACACTTTGCATATAATAATGATTAAATTGGCGTCACCGGGTCGTTTTTCGTTTTGACTCTTTCCATGCTGTGTGGAGCACTGTGAACTTTGCTCGGTGCTTACGGAGGGGATGAGCTTCAAGCGTCTGCTTTGGCTGTGAAGAAGAGGCGAAATGAGCTGGTTGAGGACTTGAGTGGGAAATAATAGTGGTAATAATAATGACGGTAGTTGTTGGCTGAAATGGTCAAATGATGTGCTTCTAAGTGTTGACTTCCTACGTGCTCGTCTCCCTGCATTACTTTTCGTGCACAACATCATCCCAGAGATCTTCCCAGCAGAACCAGAACTCGGAGCATCATCTCATTTGCTGGCAGTGAAAAGTCTTCCAATTGAGCGTCCTCTTCCCTTCCTCTCACTTGTCTGTCTGTCTCACTAACTGAGTGTGTGTCTGAGTGTGTGTTTTCATGTTGGGCTCTATATAGGTAGCCTGGGATCCTCCACAATTTATGTGTACAATTTTTTCAAAATAATTCAAATTACTTCACCCCCCTTTCTACTACAGCTACAGTAGCAAACAGCCCCAAAAGAAAAACAACGCATTTCTGTTCAATTCGTTGTAACATGACGATTACCAACCTACCAATGCAATGATTACCTATTATACCTTTTAAAAATGCTAATTCCCATACAAACACTTTTTTAAATCGTCATTTTCTGTTATACGGTGCATGCACTTTGTTGTGAAACTTCCGTTTCTTGATTTAAAAAAGATTATAAAAGCCCTTGTTCAATTTCCATAAAGTCACTTTTTAAAAATTGCGCATTTTAATAAATGGCCTTTCAAAGATCGTCAATGTTAGCAAAACTGCAGTTTTAAAAAAATGAATTTCTCAATTTCTTTCTCAATTTCTCAAAAATTCTCTAAAAATTGATACAATATTAGGGATTGTGTCTAAATTCCAGGCTGCATCTGCAGAATGCAATAATTACAGGTTGTGTTAGTGTATATTTAGATGAAATTGATTTAAATATAGCAGCAGAGTATTTAAAGTTTGAATGAACGGCCCGTGGAAAATGTGGGAATGAGCCCATGACCACCCCCTAGAAGATCGTAGCCAGAATCTATGGACGGTCCCTCATCCCGTGTACGTAAGATAACTATAGTCCTGGGCTCCTTCTGCCTCTCTGAATCTCTTTGGCTGTCTACCTCTACGGAGACGGGGACAGAGAGAAATAACAGACGAAGCTTCCTTCCACACTCGCCCTGCCGTTCTCCTCTCATCTTCTTTTCCTTTTAGTTCGTTCGGAGTCTCCGGTGTGCTGGGAGGACAGACTGGGAAAGGAAGACGTGTGTGTGTGTGTCTGCTCTGTGTCTTGCTCTCATCTCCTCACTCTTTTTCACAGCATCCACAACAAAAAAAAAAGTCTCTCTACTCTACTATAGCTCCAAAATTCTCTCATCTTTCTCTCCAGTCAAACAACCAGCGAGTCAGTCAGCCGTGCATGAGGTCTCTTCCCATCCACACATCAACAACAACCCAAATCACCACTGTCCGGCCCTACATTCATTGGCACTGCACTGCACTGCACTGCACTGCCCACTCAAAACCCATCACAATCAGAACCTCAGTCAAAATTCAACTTTCAAAAATCAAAAACAAAATCAAAGCCAAAGGCATTTCACAAAAATAATAGAACAAACACACAAGTAACAATTAATAGGAAAGGAAGCTTTGGATTTTGGATTTTTGGATTCTATTTTCCATCCATCCATCCATGCCTGGATTTGCTTGTGGGAAAAGTTTGAGTGAGTTCAATTTATTTACATGACAGTCGAACCGTGCAATTCGAGTCAAGCGGTGAAGGTTTAAAGGACCTACCCACCTATTTCAAAGGGAAAAAATCCGGCTCTTACAGACAGTACACTTGATTGATTACGTTCCAGTGAGGATGTGAAAGTGTCTGTGTGTGTCTGTGAAAAGGTCGTGTTCATTTGTTGACCTGAGAAATCTTGGAACCGGTACGTACCGGAATCATCAACAATAGATCAATACCCGGTACACCCATGAAATTATAAACATTGTCCAATCTGTGAAGTAGTGACACACAAAGTCAAAAAGACAAAATCACCAAATCACAAAATCGTCGTAATAGTGTAATAATAGCAAAAGCTCTCATTTTGATCCAAACGCCCCAGTGTGTTCAGTGGGCTTGCAGCTTTTATGGAATTGTAATAATATGATTGTGATGAGCAATTACGGAGAAACAATGGAACATTTAAATTGTCTATATCTGTCCTACATTGAAATAGACGCCTGTCCTGCCTCATGACTAATGACAGTGGTAATACGCTCTTGAATATGTGACTAGCTCTTGAGTGAGTGAAGCGACGCATACCTTGAGTCTACACACAGATAAGATTTCATCCTGATTAAGACAAAGTGTACATGACACTACCCATAAAGAGCGGTGCAGTGTGATGAATAAAGAAGTGAGAGAGAAACATTTACGGGAAGTCTGCATCAGTCATGCATAAACAATACTAATTATTGTCAAGTGTCACGTCCTGGAACAACATTATTATAATTATTTAATAGCGGTCGTACTTGTTTGTGCATTTGTGTGGGCCCAAGCCTTTGAATTCCTAACACTCAATTGAGGGGGCATCAAGTGTGTAAAACAAACTTTGTTGCTATATAGTGCTATAGAGAGAGAGAGAGAGTGTGTCTAGTATCTTCATTCATCTTCAAGTGTCATGTGTGAAATCCTGACAGACGAGAGACATAATCTGGAATGGAAGGAGAGGGAAAAGTGTCTTTAATTGGAGTCTAAGGGAGATCGAGCTAAATCCAGTTTGCGTGTCAAGTCGGTCTTACGATTAGTTGCTTCGCATTGTAATTGTGTGAGTCGTTCGTTGACTTGAGTTGAGTCCAGCAGAACCCAGAAGACCCTCACCCATCAAGATCGTCTATTCTTCGGTTTAGAGGAGTTGAGTTGATCGAGTAGAGTGTGTCCAGAGGAAGAAGTGAAGTGGAGTGAAGCAAGAATTAATATATTTCCAAAAAAGCTCTCTATTTGACGAGACTTACACGACGGATTAGTCTTAGTCGGACCAACACTTTCTTTTCTAGGGATATTGGATAGTTGATTTTTTTAAAAGTGAGAGAGAGAGAGAGCGTGGTCTAGGAAGCAAAATAAGGACGTTCCAGTATTTCCTAGAGGGGCAAAATATCCCTTATTTTCGAAGATATTGTGCGGAAATTTTGCCATTTCTTTATTAATTTCTTAATTGGGAAAAGATGGGAAATGTCATTTTTGTACTTGCTTGATAACTGGTGGAAAATGTTCTGTATTTGAACAAGGCAAAAAATGTCACATTTTTCATAAGATACGTCTAGTTTTTGGGTATTTTCAAAAAACGCTACAATGTACTGTTTACACGATTTTTAAAAAGTCTAAATGTCTTTCCTTTTTACACGCTACGACGGCAAGGTGTGCAAACTATTCTATTTAGGTAGGTAGGTACTTGTTAAGTTGTTTTTGAAAAGATTGCAAATTGTTTCATTTACCTACGTTGGTTAGGTACTTTCTTGTTTTTTTAAAAATGTTGTAAGTATTCCCTCATTTTCAGAAAGTGTCAGATATAGGTACTTGCAAAAAGACCCGAGAAACTATGTTTACGTTCTAATATTGTAATTTATTGAAACTTTGCAAAAAATTCAGCATAAGTACCCCTAATTTAATTTTGGCAAATAGGATTTATATATTGGAATATATTGGAATTCCCTCTTTTTTGCTTCTTCCGTCACGATTACGATGAAATGTCACAACAGATGTAATTACATAATAGGCCAGTTCTTTCGTGTCTCTGTGGCTCGTCTGAAGTCCAGCAGAAGTGTTGTTTGGCTCGGTTGCTGACTAATGTCAACGTCTTCTCTCTCCAACCACTCTTTCACCCACTTTTCCCACACAATTTCCCACATTTCCCCCCCGCCTTTCCCTCCTCACGAGGACAGATTGAGCTGAGAAGGATCTCTTTAATTATTTCCTCTCTCGGAGCCAACCAGAAAGGATAAACTAATCAATAAAATTATTATATGAACTGAATGAGTGCTCCAGTCTTCAGCTCTGCTTCTTCTTATCTAATCCTCGTCTCCATCTGTAGCAGACAGACGGACGGACGGTCGACCAGCCACGCTCAGCTCTCACAGTTCTGATGGGAAAAAAGAATAATAGAATCAACGTGCTCGATTTGGTTCATGGGAAAAGTGATGGGCAGCTTCTGTCTCCCTTCCACTCACATTTCCATCACTGAGGGCAACCTGCATCTGCAGTGACGGGGATTAGAGTGACGACTCAACTTGTTCCTTCTTCTCGCGTAGTTGTTGCTCTTGTTGTTCTTCTTGCCTCTCCTACCACCACAGTTATTACCTACATATTTTATTTCCCAGTTCCAAATCCGTGGATGGATTGGATCTCCGTGGAAGAAGAGCCAGAACTTTTACTTTTAGGCACTGGAAGGCCCTACATTGGAAACATATAGGACACTGGATTAAGAAACCAGTTGCTTCGCTCTCCCTCTGCTTCCTGGAGACAAACACAGGACCCAGGCACCCTCCCCAGTGCAATGCAGGAGTGGCGTGACTAGAAATACACTTGACGGGTAGGCAACGGGACAGTTTTGAATCTACACGCCATTTCAAGTTGTTTAGAAACTCTACGCTTTTTACAACGCGCCGTTTCATTAAAACATTAAAACAAAGCGTTCATTTGTTTGAAAATTGCGTTTTTGAAGAATTTGAGAATGTTTTAAAATTCTAGTATGCCCTTTTGAAATCAACTTTTTTGAATAAATCCGTCAATGTTTACAACACATTTTGAAACGCGTCCGTTTTGAAATATAACGTTTTCGAAGAAAGCTGTCAATTTTGAAAAACAAAATAATTTTGAGACCCAATCTTTTGGGAAAGTGCGTATTCGAGCAAATCCAGGGATTCTGAAGAAAACAAGACTCATTTGGAAGTAACGTTTGAAAAAAGAGACCGATCGGTCCGAACGGGTTTGAAAAGGTGTTCAGTTGAAAGAGTGGGACTGTGTGAACAATTAGTGAATTCTAGGGATAAATCTGCAAAACAATTTTTTTTGAAACTTGTGGTCCACGGCCATTGCTTACCATCAATCTATCTTCGTAAAGCTCGGTACTCGTTTGCTACTTATTTTAAGCAGAATTGATTCCTAGTGGTGTACTACAGACAGGCATGATGATACAGATAATACAGAGAGAAAATCTTACCCATGGAAACACGGGCATTTGACGTATTTGCAGGACTCTGAAGGAGTGAAGTGACGTAGAAGGAAAACACCTACACAAACTATTCACAAACACGCACACCAGTTCACTTTACATCTACTATATAGCTACATACATAATAATACATATAGGCACATACATACGTACAGGAAATACAGAGAACTGCCATGAATCCATCTCGGCACATTTTCCCGTTCAGCCTCAAAAATTGACACTGGGCTGAGTCAAGTTGAGGGAGATTATTCATTAGGCGAACGAAGGAGTGAAACCACTTGGGTCCTCACAGACACACGCTCAGAGACACACGCGGGCATTTAGTGCGTTCTGGTTGAAAATCCATCATACAGATAGATTTTTATGGATTCCACCAACTTTACGGACTTTACGGAGATTCCGCCGGATTTCATGGATTTGAGCATTTTAGGTTTTTAGTGGAGTGATAAAAGTGAGTGTGAAACATGAGAGGATGTCATTAGTGGAGCCCAAAGTACATTGAAATGGAAGGTCGTCAAGGGAGAGACTCAAGTGCTTAGTCATGGTAACATCCACGTACGTACACAACTCATCTTATGAACCACAAGTGGAAGGCGTGAGTGGATTTTTACCAAAATAGGGAACAAGCGTCCGCTGAGAGGCAATCTGACGTATTTATCTTTTCCATTACTTCTACTGCTAAGTATCTAGTAAAGACGCTTGATGACGAAACACCTTTCAACATTTTGTTGTTCTTGAAAAGATGCAAGATGCTCTTTTGAAATGGCTTTAGAAAAAGTGCTAAATGAAGTATTTACATTTTTTTTGCAATGCACACACTTTTCTATTGACATGATTTTAAATTGTGCAAATATTGTTCTACTTATGTATATGGCTTTGTTGGATTGCCCACAAGTTTTATTCTATTTGAAAACTTTTCCAAAGTTGTAAAACTAAATTCAATCTAGCTACAAACTTTTTGAACTGTAACACATGTGCATTTGGATTCTTTTAACCTATTCGGAACTGGTGAACCATGGCAACAATGCTTTAGAAAATTGTTTAATTCTATAAAATTAGCTTTTTCAATACGGGCAAAACTAGTAAATAACACTTTTTCAAAAGGGTCAAAGTAAATAACATTTTCGAAAGGTCAAAAAACTAGAAATTACTATTTTCAAAAACATTCAAAAGTATGTATATTACCGTTTCGAAAAGGTTACCACGGTAGGTAGCTTTGCAACAATTCAAAAATTGCGTCACTAGTCTTGTAGGTATACCTTAGCTAGTGGTGAGTGGAAAAACGACCATACGACAGTTTGCCCCTTAAGTGACGCTGAGGCTTGTTGTGATGGTCAGAATGGTGTGAAGATTGGAATGGGTGGACGTGGTTTGGATTTTGTGTGGGAACTAATAATTGTGAGTGCTCACCTTCTCGGGTGTGGGTGATGGAATTGATTTGGTTGGCGGTGAGAAGTGCAGGCTTGAAAGCGATTGAAAAAGAAAGGAGTTTGTCGGCGTAGAGAAAGAAGGGTCGTCGAGGGAAGGGGAAGAAGATTCCCTCCGTGGAATGAATATGGCCTCGGCCTTCTCACCCGGCTCCCTGTCCGACTGCGAGGAAATCCATCTCAGCTCCGCTCCCACCTCCACTGCCCCACGTCACCCAAGCGAAGACCGGACCACCACCTTCCCCAGCATCCGCACCCGCAGCATCGAGAAAACCCTCATTCCGCTCGTTCAACAGGTTAGAATCTTTATTTATCCACAAACACTCCGAAACCATCCTCGGCGCCTCATGCATGCCCATCCATACTGTCGTATAGATGCTAGGAATCGTCGGTGTAGAGGCATTCTGAGGTAAGTCCAGTTCCCGCTTAAAAGAAATGTGACTCAGAGTCCAGAGTCTCTTGATGACGTACGTCCTAATCCTAACAATCAATTCCGTACCTATGTGTTTTTGAAAAGTGTAAATACCTACCACTTTAAGTACACATTTTTTAAACGCGTAAATAGCAGTATAACTGTTTTTAAAAAAACGTAAATAGCACTTCTAGTGTTTCTCAAAAAGAGAAAGAATAGCAGATTTGCTCCTTCTGAAAGTGTAAACTTCAATTTTACGTCTTTTAAAAAGCGTAAAGAGCAGTTTTTGCAATTTCAACAAGGTGTAAATACCAATTTTACTATTTTTGAGCAATTGAAAATACCAGTTTTACCACTTTTGAAAAAGTGTAAACGGATATACTAGTTTTATTACCTTTGAATATGGAAATGCTTCTACGACTAGTTTTGAAAATGTGTAAATACTGGGTTTTATTACTTTTTCAAAAGTTTTCAAAAGTAAAACCGATGTATAACCACTTTTTGTAAACAGAGCAAGAAGTAGAAAGTGGGTTGTTGGGACTTAGGTCAAAATACCAGTAAAGGGACGTTGAACTATGGCCACATTGCTCTTAAGCGGGGACTGGACTTAGCCCACGCTTCTACTTTTCATCCACTCTATGTATGTATTAATGTCTATTCTACCAAAATTCATTGAAAATCCATCCTGCCTTAAGGGCAGTCAAAATAAGCATCATGAACACATTAAGGACGTATTGGAAGCACTTTCAGAAGTGTTTATAATCTGTTTTCCTTTAAAGCGCTTCAACTTTTATATTGTGGAGTGTCCCTGGGAAAACTGGCTATTTAAACGGGATGATCTTTGCATTTGGAACTCATTTAAAACCTATTTAAATATATTCCAAATAGGTTTCTAATGCGTTTGCTGATTTTAATGATCCTTTTTCCAGTACAGATGACAGACACCACCAAATTCTATTGGGGTGAATGCATGAAACGCGTTAGAAACCAGTTGACAATGCTCTAAAAAGAAATTTCAGAAACATGTGGCCTTTTTTTTTAAAGGAGCGAACTCATTGTAGGTTTTTAACAAAAAAAAATAAACTACAGCGATGGCTAATCGGAGATTTGCGGTACCTTTTACAGTTTATCGTACATTTCCCCTCGATTTACAACTCTCGCATCCTTTTTGGTGTCGTTCTACACATGTATTTTAAGAGGGAACAGAAAAAAAAAAGTTTATTACAATCGGCAATCCTGCACTTTAATTTGCAATGCAATGACTGCTCAGCTCATCCACTTTATTTTTTCGGAAAGAAAAATAAAAGTATCTCCGGTCGGAGAGCCCAGCACTTTCACAGATAAAAACCAGAGCGTCACTTTGACCAGCACATCCGGCTTTCCGTATCTCTGGCCGTCTGCTCTCTGGATAAGAGTCTTCCTACACGATCTCCACTCCCTTTATCTACAACCTTTAATACAACTATGTACCAAATATAAGCTATATAGGCGATACTATAAAACTATTAAGAGATATACTTTAACTATAAAGTGAATATATGTATACAGTACGTAGTGAGTACTGATACAAAAGCAGCCCATGAATTCATTCAGCACTCAGCAAGGATAAGCTTTCGAATATTTTTTTTCTTTCTTACTTTTCTTATTTTTTTCCTGTGCGTGTCTGACGGCCTCTGTATTTAGTGTGACGTGACTCTCGTTTCCATTATGTAGAGAGAGAGAGAGAGAGAGAGAGAGAGAGAGAGAGAGAGAAGCAAAAGTAGTTGACTTGCTTTAATCCTGCGCCGGGATGTACAGTATTGTACAATGCAATTGATCCTCAATGTAATACAGTGCAATGGACGTCCAGCTCCGTGGGCGGCGGCGGTAGGAAAAATTGGCCAAGGTCTACACAGAAATTCCGAATTGTAACTTTAGTACAGAGACACACTTATTTTACAAAAATGATGATCAAAATGGTTAATTTTGTAAATGGGGATTTCCAAACACTTTGGGATGGGGCTTTGAAACACTCGCACTCGGTAGAATTCTGTAAAACTGTATTTATTATTAAAATATTTGTTTAAAAAAAAGAAAGCGTTAAACCGCTCAATTTTCACAAGTCATTTTTTGTTCCATTTCAAAAAATGGGGAAAACCGCAGTGTGCCACATGTAAAAAGACATTTTGCACCTTTTCAAAAACATGTAAAAAGCCATTAGCACCTTTTCAAAAACATGTAAATACAACATTTTGCACCTTTTCAAAAACATCTAAATACAACAATTTGCACCTTTTCAAAAACAACTAAATACAACATGTTGCATCTCTTCAAAATTATGTAAATAATGTCCTCTACACCTTTCCAAAAATTCCAAGTACGACATTTTCAACCTGTCGCAGCCGTCCGTCTTCCTATTGCATTTACATAGAAACAACAATTTCTTGAGAAAAACTTCCTTTTCAAATGTACTTTTCAAAATAGCCAAATATATACTTATAATTAATCAGCATACCTAAACCTATTTAAAACGCCTACATGCCATGTTCTACATTTTAATTTCCCTTCAATCCTTTTAAATGAGCTTAAAGTTCTTCATTTTTCAAATGGGCCCATTTCGACAAGGCAATTTTCCTACAAAAATTGTCGTGTGTCTAAATCTCTAAATTGAAAAATGTAGTAACTGTATGTAGCATAGGTACATAGGTAGCTATTTAGGTACTAATATATAATGGACTTTTTAAAGTTGCTCATTTAAAAAGGAACGAATCCTTTACACGGGCACGGTAGAAGTACAAAATGTATGTAGATAAGGCGTTTTACTGTATTTCACCAATTTTGACACGTGTGTCCTCTTTTGGACAGTGTGACCTGGCCTGATGGTCCCTGCATTGTTTGGATCCGCCACTGCAGTGCTGAGAGTGATCGTGGCAGTGAGTTAGTGAGATAGTGAGTGGTGGTGTTGGCGCTGAGAGAAAGAGTTTGATTCCGTATGGCTGGACTGGTGGGTTGTTGGGTTCGTTGGTGAGAGGAAATCAAAGTAAAGTGGAAGTGGCTGTGCGGAGGATGGGACGTGTGTGTGTGTGTGTGTGTGACGGTGGGCTGGTGCTGGTGCTGGTGTGTAGTAAAAGTTGCCGGGAATTAGAGGCACCTTAAATTCAATGATGCAGGGAGCTGAGACGAACGTAAGTTGGCCAGACTACACGAGATTTTCACACCAGTTGAGTTCCACTTGGCTGTAGTCATTCATGGCATCCCATCCCAACCATCAGCTCCTTCCCGAAGGGACCATCCATACATTACACTGACACAAATTGGGAAAAATTGGGGGTTCTTTGGGTATTTATTCATTTACAAAAATAAATTGACAAGGTAATTTATGGAGGGTCCCTAGTATCTCCTCTCACGTCACTGCTTCCCCTCACTGAGCCCACCCATTTCATTCTCAGCCTCGTTCTTTCTTTCCTTTCGTCTGCTTCCACTCACTCACACCCAGCCACTACTGCGAGTCTCTTCTCTCAATGCCGTCTTAAGTGGAGCTGGAATCTCTGCGGATGGAATGGATCTGTAGTAGCCGCTCAACATGCAACAGCACTCACAGACACACAATCTCTCTCTCTCTCTCTTCATTGTGAAATACATACCATGTAGCTGCGGAAGAAGCAGAGTGAGGCATCTCCTCATTTTTAAGTTCCTACAACCTTTTACCTTGTGGTATTATTGTTCTTCCAAAGCAAAGGGTTCTTTTTCCATATGTTTCTTGTTTAATAGGTAGGTAGGTATACTTACGTTAGTACCACTACCTTTTTATTTTGAAAGGGGCAGAATGCGATTGGGATTTAGCATGTTTGTGAAAGTGGGCGAAATCTACGGTGTTAGTACCTATACATTTTTGCAAACGGAAAGTATTCGTTTTAACACTTTATTGAAGAGGTCCAACAATATTGTTGTACAAAATCAAAAGATGAAAAATACCGTTTTAACACGATTTGATGCAAAATGTTCTAAAACCATGGCCATGGTTCTGAAAAGGCTCAAAATTTGAAGTTTACCTGTTTTTTTAAAGACGAAAATATCTTACATGTTTTATAAAAGCTGCCAAATTCCTATTTACATGTTTTCAAAAAGGTGTAAAATGTCCTATTTATGTTTTCAAAAAGGTGCAAAATGTTCTATTTACATGTTTTCAAAAAGGTTCAAAATGTCCTATTTACATGTTTTCAAGAAGGTTCAAAATGTCCTATTTACATGTTTTCAAAAAGGTGCAAAATGTCCTATTTACATATTTTCAAAATGGAGCAAAACGTCCTATTTACATGTTTTCAAAGAGCTGCAAAATGTACTATTCACATGTTTTCAAAGAGCTGCGAAATGTCCTATTTCCATGTTTTGAAAAAGCTACAAAACATTCTTGTTTTGTACGAAGTCTCTCTAGATAAAATTGGCCATTTTGCGCTTCCACAGCTGGGAATTAAATGTAGAAAAATTGAAAACTGACGAGGTCTCCTTTGGAATTGTTGTGTGGACTCTGAAAATGGAGTGTTACAAGAGGAGAAATAAAATTACAGGAATCCAAGAGAAAAGAGGTTTTCAATCCCATGTTAATCTTCCGCCTAGTCCTTCAATAGACTTGAATCCAGATCAACTCCCTCCCAACCACTCTCAGCTTCACAAATGAACTTTGTAACGTGAAAGGAAACTTCCACAAATTATCTACGTGTATATTTACCATCCTCATCCTTGTAAATAGGGGATCTTGGTCTTGAAGAGTACTTTCTGTCAAGTGTACACATTTATGCCCCTATTCCTCTTTAATTGAGTGTGAATTTGGAGTTTAAAATTTGACTGGTTTGCGTGGACGTGATTTATGGAGGACCCCGTCGAATTGAAGTGGGTAGGAGAGATAGGAAAGGAGGGAGTGTGGGCCTCCTTGGACTTAATACATCTGTCCCTTTATATTAAGTGCACAACACGATCCCACTCTTAGTCTCACTACACACAACAGCTTCTTATTTGTACTTGTCTTTTACTTTTACTTTTACTTTTATGCAGGGCCGACACGTCTATACGCAATTCAGATACTTAGGTAAGTACATCCCATCGCATTACAATTTATTCAATGTTCCAGCCCATGTCCTGTGTATACGTATGTAATAGACAATCATTTCTTTTCCCCAGTAGTGGAGCACACACTCTGTCTTTGGGCAAGTGGAAAAATTGTGTTCGGGAAAGCAAGAAGCCAGACGAGGCCAAGACGAAGACAATGAAAGGAGGATTCTGGAAAGTAATTGTAATCTCAAATAAAGTGTATCGGCAGTTTGTCAGTAGCGTAGCCAGTGCAGTGCAATGGTAGCCTCCGGCAATTTTTTTTCGAAATATTCACGATTACTTTTGAATTGTGGGAAGCATAGCATATCCGATTTAAATACTTATTTTTGACAGGGTAATGTACTTAGTTTTTAAAGTTTTTGAAAAAGGGGACTTTCTAGTTTTGATAATTTGAAAACGGCAATTTCTAGTTTTAGGACCTTTTCACAGTATTAATTACTAGTTTTGACCATTTTGAAAAAGTGTTGTTTACTAGTTTTGACAGCTTTGAAAGAGTGTTATATACTAGTTTTGACCATTTTGAAAAAGTATTATTTACTAGTTTTGAACATTTTGAAGAAACGTTATTTACTAGTTTTGACTATTTTGAAAAAGTGATATTTACTAGTTTTGACGATTTTGAAAAAGTTAATTTATAGAATTATTGAACTCATTTGTAAAGCTTTTTTTGCATGATTCCCCTGTTCCGAATACACAGGTTTTTAAGTGGTTTTTAATTGAAGGTGCTGATGGGCTTCTAAAAATCCGTCTTGGCCACCTACGCCGTCAAAATTTTAACTACGCGACTTTGTCAGTATACACATTGTTCGATTGCATTGTATTGCATTATTGCATTGGTGGGGCTGGCGCTTCGTTGCTTGGGAGGAACTGTTGTTATTTGTGCAGTCTACAGAAGTAGCCTTAAAAAGTAGAGAAACAAGAGCGAGGGAAAAGGATTCGGAAATTTCGGAATGATTTGATGGATCGAAATTTCTCTCTCACACACACACACACACACACTTTCCCACTTCACTACTACATGTGGACAGCGTATCGATTTCGATTTGGATTTCAATTTGGATTTGGATTTCATTGTCGGTCTTTTCATCGACTTCTCCGTCCCAACTTCCCGGCTCTTACTTAATGTTGGTTTGCACTTGTGCTCCACTCGATTATTGTCTATCTAACGTATAATATCAGCCGCCTAAAAGGGATGGAAAGTTCGGAGCCCAGCTGCTATAGGCTTTGGCTCAATCATTTCATTCTAACTAGAATCAATTCACGCTATAAAATGGTTGGCTTGACAGTAAAAGAAGCTATCTACATTTTTCGTCTTTAAAGTAACAACAATAAACTGAAGCTTTGCCCCTTTCCAAAAGGGAATGAATAAACATAGTTTTGTACATTTTTAAAAGTGCAAAAGGTGCAATTCCAATTTTAGATTTACTTTCTGCTAGAGGGAGAGTGTGAACAGAAAGTTTTGTTATTTAAAAAAATGCAATTATAATACTTTGAACTTTCTAAAAAGTGTAATTATAACGTCTTGTATCTTTTAAATTACATTTGTAGTGTTTTACACTTCCTAAAAAGTGTAATTGTAATGTCTTGCAAAATTAAAAAAAACGCAGTTACAATGTTTTGCGCTGTCTAAAGTGTGTTGTTCTTTAGAAAAACGCAATTACAATGTTTTGAACTTTCTACAAAGTGTAATTGTGATGTTTTGCACCTTTTAAAAATGTAGTTACAAAGCTCTGCACTTTCCAAGAAGACTGTGTAATTGAAATGTTATGCCCTTTTTCAAAAATGCAGTTTTATTGCAATGCAATGCTATGTATGCACTTTCACGACAGTCAGTAGTGCAGTGTAGTAAATTACGATTTGATACAGTTTTAAAAAAGAGCTAATTAGCTTTTTTATTTTAAATACACGTCAACTTTCTCTACTACACACGTAGTTGACCCATAATACCCGGGGTAGGGGCTGCTTTATAGCTTTAGAAGCTAAATTATGAGTTCAAGGTTGTAAGTAAGGTGCAACAGTGATTCATTTGCATGAGTTTTATTAATTCAAACTTATCAATTAAGCGAGGAACTAAAATGTTTTCCCCCAGTACGAACTAATGAACTATAGAAGTCGGAAAAAAATATCTACGAATAATTTAATTTCAGAAACTGATACTCAAGTACCGCTAGCATTTCCACTAATCAATCGAAAGATAGAATCTACATACAGTTCCACAGTTCTAAAGTTCTAGAGTCTAACTCTAAAATGGCTATGGGGCCACTACTAGTGTTATACATATAAACCATAAAATAAAAAAAATATCTTCACCCACACACGAGATTAGAGGGCCAATGCATTGCATGGGTAGCAAGCAGCTGTCTCCCCGCATCATTCATTTAATTCCTTACTTTCTTCCGTTGTATCCTTCTACTTCTTGATTCCATTAGATATGACGGGGAAAAAAAGGAAGAAAAGTTTGGAGTTGAACAAGTTTCGTAGCAGAAGGACCAACACTGCACTGCACTGGCACTGTACTGTGGGTGGGTGTACATACACTGAGACCCAACTCCTCGGGATTATGATTACAATTACAATAATTACTTTTAATGGAGTGCGACTCTGGACTTTTAGTTACAGTTAGTCTCGGCTCTACTATGAAGACTGTGAAGGGACCTTCCATATACTATGTTAGTGTGAAAACCTCATTCTAAAATCATCAGAATTCATCCATCATTTTGGTAACTCGGAGATTGGTTTGTTTGCCCAAGTAATAAATGAATGAGCCCTCATTTGAATGGATGTTGTAAGTGGGCAGAGGCTTTCTTTCTTTCCCAAATCCGACGTGGGTATGCACTTATTTACAGAGATGTAGTCCATTTGGTGGCAGTAGCGTATCCGGCATTGAGCTATCACTAGTTATGATTATACATGGATCAAGTAGGCCATCCCACGAACAATTGTTCATATTTTACAAAAGTATTTTTGCAAACGACGCATTTTGAAAGAGTTAGCTTAATTTGCTATTAAAAATAAACAATTGCCTTTGCTTAAAACACAATGCTTTTCAACCTGTTGGTGTTATAGATTTAAAATTTGTTTTTTTGTTCAAAGTTTGCCGAACTATTCAAAGTGTGCACTTTTTAAAGGTGCAAGTTTTTGAAGTTCCTTTTCGAAACCACAATTATTACCACTTCTTTAAAAATAGACTCTTAAAAGGAACGAATTAGATTAATTATGTATGTCTATTTTCTGACCGAGTTCTACCCGTTCTTTTTGATTTGAAAAGAAAAGAGGGCAACTTTTAAATTTTGATTTGAAAAATGGTGCCAGGGAGGGCCTAGTCCAAGTCTGTGTCCACTATAGATACGCGACTGAGCATTGCCTTGGATTGACTTGGAGGGAAAGTGTGCTTTTTCCCCAAGTCCATGTCTCACTGCTCTCAGGGATTCATTCATTCATCAGTCTTGTCCCAGGATCTAACCAGAGGATTAGAGGGAAGGATCCAAGGAGAAGTAACTTGATCATTCCATTGAGAAAACAAGTAATTTCTTCAAGTTCCTTGGATTATTTATCCCGTCTTCCTTCCGTCCGCATCTCTCTCTTCCCTCTCGTTCTCTCTGTAGTTGCTGGGAAAACTAAAATATGAGAATGAAAAGGGAATGAAAGGGCCACATGAAGCACTTAATGGCTAATCAGTATGTATGAATCCATCTCCTTCTCCCGAGTCCATCCAACTTGTGCTCTACTGATTCTCGTGGTCTCAGAGATTATCAAAATAAATAATTTGAAGGCTTCTGAGAGTGAGAGAAGAATGACACTGTACAGATTTAGAAATGCAAGCTTTATGTTTGTCGACTAGCCTTTTTGAAAAAGAGATTTTAAAGTTCTTGAGAGTATAAAAGACACTTCGATCTAGCCTCAAAATGGCCTGCCGTCATATTTGCAAGGCTCCCAACAATGAAATGGATGATGGCTATAGGGTGTCTATATGTATTGTATATATCTTGTTGTATCGGCTGATGGGCCAAAAGTGTGTGTCGTTGGGGGCTGTTTCGGTTTCGGTGGTGGGCAGGTAGGTGCAGAGATAGGAAATCACATGAATGCAGAATATTATAAATAGTTTCTTAACTGTCGTCGGAACATGTTTTCAAGTCCCATACAATAATTAATCACAAGCTCGTTAAGCTGTAGCGGTGCATACAGTGTGTGTGTGTGTGTGTGTGTGTGGATAGTAGTGGGCCGGTTGCCTAAGTAACTCAAACTATAGTCGACACTTTATTCCATCTTCGTGTGGTGCTATTAGCACAGTAGTTCGGTTAAGTATAGATAGCTCACTCCATTACCTCTATCCCTTACCATCCTCTCAGCCCATGGAGCGTCAGAGAGTGGTTGAAGGAGCAAAATGGCCCGTCTGCAAATTTTTAAATTCTCGAAACCTTCTAAAATTATTAAAACTGACAATTTCTACAACAAAATTTTTAAAAAATGGCTTAAAAAATGTATTTATTTGTCTGCTCACTTTTGTTTATGTGATGTTTATGTGAATCCAAGTGAAGAAATTGTGTAGAATGGTCATTTGGCCTCTTCGGGGATACCCAGGGTGCTATCCTATAGCCTCCGTGTCTGTCTTGACTTGGGATCCAAGGAGCACAGAGACGGCAGTTGAGTTTTCCCCGTGAAGTGCATCAACATTTCTTTAGATCTTTCGCTTGGAACCGCTCACGTACAGAGTTTAAAATATATGATCCTCCCGAATTCTGCCGCTGTGTGAGTGTGAGTGTGTGTGTGTGTGTTCGATGCTGGTTGTTCTCTCTGCACTGACGTTCATATTTCAACTCCGAGGAAAGGAAGACAGAGCACTCCGTGATATGGAGAGAGAGAGAGAGAGACAGACAGTGTGGGCCTTGTGGTTTGTAATTATGAGAAACATTAAGATTCCCTCTCCAGATAAATAAATGGCCACATGTCAAGAGAGGGATCAAAGCAAAGGAAGAGAAATAACTAATTTTTATTGTAAACCTTTTATCTAATCTAATCACTTGACTCAATAGTATTTCTCTTTTCTGGTTTCTTTCCATTTCCACTTCCACTCAATTCATACGCAACTCCACTAAAACTAAATAAGAACTATCTCACATACTGCCTCGCTGCCTGGCTGGCTGTCTTCCTAGGGGGTCTTTCCATCACTACGTCATAACAAAATCTTCAAAGTTTACAACAACAAAAATATAAACATGTCCCACTATTTACATTTTTAACCTACTCGGATCAGATCTAGATGCTTTGCTGTTCAAAGTGTCGATTCTACAAATTAAGTTATTCAAAAAGGGCAAAACTAGAAACCAATGTTTTCAAAAAGGGCAAAACTAGAAACCACTGTTTTCAAAAAGGGCAAAACTAGAAACCAATGTTTTCAAAAAGGGCAAAACTAGAAACCACTGTTTTCAAAAAGGGCAAAACTAGAAATCACTGTTTTTAAAAAGGAGAAAACTAGAAATCACTGATTTCCAAAATGACAAAACTGGAAATCACTGTTTTCAAAAAGGGCAAAGCTAGAAATCACTGTTTTCAACAAAGGCAAAACTAAAAATCACTACATATTTTCAAAAAGGTTAAAACTAGAAATCAATGTTTTCAACAAAGGCAAAACTAGAAATCACTATTTTCAAAAAGGGCAAAACTAGAAATCATTGTTTTCAAAAAGGACAAAACTAGAAATCACTGTTTTCAAAAAGGACAAAACTAGAAATCACTGTTTTCAAAAAGGGCAAAACTAGAAATCACTGTTTTCAAAAAGGACAAAGCTAGAAATCGCTGTTTTTAAAAAGCTCAAAACTTGTAATCACTGTTTTCAAAAGCTCAAAACCTGAAATCATCATTTTCAAAACAAAGTAATAAAACGTGGATGCATTACTGTTTTGAAAATGATGAAGGGTACTAATGGACAAAGGCCCTTGTTTTTTTGGCCCTTTTGAAAAATTGAGTAAATCAATGGAAATGTGCGGCTGGCGTAGTATTTGTCAAGGATTTTGTTGTTTGGAAAACACATGTAGAAAGAAGTGAATAACTGATCGTGAGGATGAGACTGAGAGGGAATATTATGTGTGTGTGTGTGTGGATGTCTTCGTATAGAAAGATTCTCGACTTTTACATTTTTGCATTCCAATTCATTCATGAATAGTTGTGTGTGTGTGTGTGTGTGTGTCTGTCGCTGGGAACTCCTTGAGTCCAATCCACCATTGCATTGCAGCCATTGTCTTCCGCCGCCTGGAATTCTTGGAATATCTTTCTTCTAATAAATAATATGAGGGAAAAAGATAAATGCGCCTCCGTACTTCATAGTCTCTGTATATATTTATATGAACACTTCACCGGAGAGACCCGGACAATTCCAACCCGGATTACATTGTTCTGGCAGACATGGGACAATCATATACATCGTGGGTTGGGAGGCAAAGTGAGGCAAGTCAGAGTCGCGAATTCAAATACCTATAGCAAAATTTCCTACTTGTGGCTTATGGCTTTGACCATTTTCAAATTGAGTCAATTACTGATGAACTGAAGGCTTATTTGTGGAAAGTTGTATTTTAAATTATTATGAACTTACGAATTTTAAATGAACATATCATCGATGGATGCAAACGCAAGGTGGCAAAGTTAATGGATTTTTCATCCAGAGGAAAGTGCCTTGGGTGCCATAAACTTTCTTAAATGCAATTTGTAACAAGTCCAGTCACTTTATAGTGTGTCCAAAAGAAGCATTTGATAGACTCAGGACAATTTGCATTAAAGGAAATTAGTAGAGTTAAGACATAATTTGCCTGAAAAGGGGCTAAATATCTTATTTACATGTTTTTGAAAAGGTGTAAATGTCTAACTTACACGTTTTTGAAAAGGTACAGATGGCTAATTTACACGTTTTTGAACAGGTGCTAATGGCTTTTTCCATGTTTTTGAAAAGGTGCAAATGACTTTTTACATGTTTTTGAAAAGGTGTAAATGGCTAATTTACACGTTTTCGAAAAGGTGCAAATGGTCTATGAGCATGTTTTTGAAAAGCTGCAAAAATGCTATAATTACTTATTTTCGAAAAATGACAAATGTTCTACGTACATGCTTTTTACAAGGTGGAATTTATTCTATTTGCATATTTTTGAAAGGTGAACAGTGCCCTATTTATACGCTTTTGAAAAGGGGCAAACTGTTATTTTTACTGGTTTTCGAAAAAATTCAACCTTTTTCCCTACTAAACAAGGTGCAGAATAATCCTATATTCCGTTTTGGTCCTCTTTTGCCCATTTCCCGAAAGCATTACTATTGTACCTTGCTTCATAAAATGGAAAATCGTCGTTTTGCCTCTTAATATAGATGCTGTGTGTAATTGTGTGGGTGGGCAGGCAGCGTAGAATGATTTCTACTTAAAGATGCCCTGCTCTCTCCATCCCAACTCGTATCACTCCCTTTAAAGACTCAAACCCGGGCTGAAGTGGTGCTTCGAAGCCTCGAAAATTTAATTTCCACAAAATGCAATGGAGAATTACCGCTCTATGCTCACTCACTCACTTCCAGAGAGATTGAGACGGCAGAGGCAGAGGTTAAAGGGTTCCACCGATTAGATAGCAAAAGCTTCTCAAAAATGACAAGAACCCAAAAAGAAAAAAAAAATGAAATGAGAAAATGAAAATAAAAGTACGTGGTTGAATGGGAAGGGAAGGGAAGGGAAGATGAGTGCCATGGGTGTCCGGATCTCTGCGTCTGTACTTGGCTCAGGGGCACGTGTCAATTGGAATTATGAAAATGGGAAGTGAAAATAAACTGTTGGTACTGGAAGTGTCTTTGGGTTTGTGGGGAAACCAGTCTCGTACATACATTGTTCGGGATGAAAGAGATAAGTACCGTGACTTTCCCATTAGTTTCCCAGGAAGAAGCTATTATTAATATTTTTTGATTACCGTAGTAGTAGTAGTAGACCCGGCCTTTCTAATGCTGTAAGCTAGAGATGAGATGAAGTTGCGTCTGCTAAGATTAGGCAGGACGTGAGCCTGCTTCTTCTGTACAGGCGGATATAATGGGTGAAAAATGATAACTGCGAACAAAGTAATAGAGTGGAAATGTACATTGACAAATATATTACGTAAGGGATCCACTTTTTATTACCGAATTACTGACGGTTTGGTCCTACGCATGTACTATGTAATTACCTATATGTATGTATACAGCAAATCAGCAAATGCAAAGGTTTTGCCAGCTTGTGAAAACAGGATTTACGTACAAATGGCAATTTGAGTATACAAAACAAACAAAACACTGATGATGGTGTTTTGAGACAAGTTTTTAAAAGTTTATTTAGAAACCCTGTCTTCAAAATGTAGAATTACCTATATGAAAAGCCTTGTGTAACATTCAGGCTCATTTAACAAGTCTTTTTCAAAGTGTGCAATTATTTAGAAAGTCATTTTAAAAATGTGAGATTCTTTAGTAGCGTTTTAAAAATGTGTAAAATTGCTTATAATTCCTTAGTCAAAATGCAGAGTTTTTTCAAAAAACCAAATAAAATTCTTTTCAAAACTTTCATTTATTATTATTATACGCCTTTTTTAAAATGTGCATTTATTAGAAAAACCTTTTTCAAAATATGCATTTATTAGAAAATCCTTTTTCAAAATGTGCATTTATTAGAAAAACCTTTTTCAAAATATGCATTTATTAGAAAAACCTTTTTCAAAATATGCATTTAGTAGAAAAACCTTTTTCAAAATGTGCATTTATTAGAAAATCCTTTTTCAAAATGTGCATTTATTAGAAAATCCTTTTTTAAAATGTGCATTTATTAGAAAAACCTTTTTTAAAATGTGCATTTATTAGAAAAGCCTATTTCAAAACGTACATTTATTAAAAAAGCAGTTTTCAAAATGTACAGTTATTAAAAGAGCTCTTCCCAAAATGTACATTTATTAAAAAAGCTCTTCCCAAAATGTAGACTTATTCAGATTTTTGATTCTTTTTAAAATGTAAAGTATAATTATGGTAAAAGACTATTAAAGTACCAGATACATATTGTACTATCCTGTTTTCTAAAAGTCAGTTTCTAGAGAGAAGCTATCAGGGTCAAACATCAATTCCTGAATAGCTTTTTCTAAAGGATTTTCTATAAAAAGACATCATTTTTGAATGAGACAAAAAAAACGGAGGAATTTGTTCTAAATTGAATTGCGCTGATAATTGCTTGGATTAATGGTGAAGTTGACCCCGGCTGAGGGGCCGGTGCGGGGCTAATGGGAGATTTACTGGAGTTGTGTTTGGGCTTTGGGCTTGGCGATGAGGCTGTAGTTGGCAGGCACATGGTTAATAGTGGGTTAGCTACATAACCTAGGTTTGCCCGGCCATGTCGCATCCGTGGCTGCTGTCGTTCGTTCACTCGCTGTGTCTTGTCTTCTTGTCTTGTCTAAAGTGGGACGCACATTGAAACCGAACCAAGTGACTAGTGATGTTTTGCGTCATAGCCGCTCCCTTCAGTTCCTCTTCCACTCAAACTCAAACAGCTATTAAATAGCACGTCGAAGGATTTACATTTCTCTCTCCGACCCAACCAAACCAACCCAAACCATGTGTCTCTGTGTCTCCGCATAACTATAGCGCGGGTTCTGAGGGTTAAGATGCAAAGTGACGAGGATCCAGGCACTTGAAGCAAGCGGCCAATCGGCCTATAAGCACATTATTCCTCAAGGTGCTTCTTCAAATAAGATGCTTACCAAATTCTAAAACATACAAATATAACATTTTGATTCTACTCAAAATGTGTAAATCGCATAAGTGACAATTTTGTCGATTTGCATTTTCCAAAAGTCATTTCCACGTTTTGCAAGTCAAGTTTCAAAATACATGCCATTTTGACACTTTCAACTATTCAGAAGAGGCAATCATTGTTTTTTTTAAACTCATAATTTGACATTTTTAAACTACACATTCAAGTGCATGGAATTTGGCTTTTTGCACTGTTTTAACCTTTTCAAAACGGTAATATACTTCGTTTTGAATGTTTTTGAAAAACAGGAATTTTTAGTTTTCTGACCTTTTGAAAAAGTGTTATTTCCTAGTTTTGACCATTTTGAAAAAGTGTTATTTCCTAGTTTTGACCATTTTGAAAAAGTGTTATTTCCTCGTTTTGACCGTTTTGAAAAAGTGTTATTTGCTACTTTCGACGGTTTTGAAAAAGTTTATTTATGGATTTAAACACTTTCGTAAAGCATTCTTTCCATGGTTCCCCAGTTGCGAATAGGTTAAAGAGGGAAATTGTCACTTTTTGCAGTTTTTAAAAGAGTGTAATTGTGACAATTGGTACAGTTTAAAACTTGCAATTGTGACATTTTTACTTTCTAGAAAGTGCAATTGCGATACCTAGCACTTTTAAAGACCTACCGTTGCGACATTTGCACGTTTTAGAACGTGAAATAGTGATATTTGCACTTTTACGAAGGGAACTGTGGCGATGGTTTGCACTATAATAAAACACAAAATTCTAGATTTGCATTTTTCATAGATTCAACAGGGTCAAATTGTCCAAATAAAAGCATCTAATAAGTTTTCTATCGCTTAGAAACGACCAAACGACCATCCAGAATTATGTTCCTATAGAAAGCATGTTAAAAAACGGGATATTTTGCACCTTTCGTGAAAAGAAATGGTGCAACGCAGTGCCTCGTTGGAATTGGCTGATCTCCACTTTACGTCGTAACCCGCGATGCATACCTTCGTCCTACCTACGAACATATAAACAGATATCCACGACTATTATCTAGGTAATTTACTCAGCTCTCGTTTTCACATTGTACATTGTATTACATTGTAGACGAGATTGAAAAAAAAAGAGAAAGAGAAGGACAGACAGAAATACGAGTGCGAAATAGACGCGAGAGGAAGTGAGGCAGACGGTTTGTTGAACGTCTCTCTCTCTCTTTCTCGGAGCATCTTCACCTCCGAACATTGTAGATACTGATAAATGCGATTAGATGGGAAGGGAACTTAAAAATGTACCACCTACCCACTGTGCATACACTTGGAGTCGTAGACATAATTACAGCCGTGGAGACGAGATGCGGAGAGGAGCGTAATGGAAGAGATAAATAGAGTCTGTGACGTGGAAGTGAGTTTGAGACAGTATCGCGGATATTCTAAATATTTACTTGTCGATTCAACTCCAGCTGGCTTCCCCACAACATATTGTCTTGAGTTACACACACACGAACCAGCCTCGTCTTCAACTCACTCCCAAAAGCCCAGCCTTTCCAGCCAGACAGCCAGCACCACCGACACCCACACCAATCTTACCACCACAAATTCCATCTCAAATACACGTAACAATGCTTTTCCCTAAATTGACTAATTCTCCTTCGCATTATTGAAATGGACCCCTTTTCAAAATCCCATTTCAAAATCAAGAAATCTGGTGTAAGGCTACCCTAGACTAAGGCACAATCAAAATAGATTCCAATGTCTGCACAATTTCAAATATGATTTCAAAAATTGAACACTTTTTTAAAAAAATTTCTTTCAAAACGACTATTTTCAAAATGTAAATGTAAATGTATTTCAAAATCAACATAGAATGCTGAAAATTTTTAAAGTTGGGTTGCTTCAAAATGGACAAGACGTATTGCACCTGCGTACATATTTTGTAAAACGTAATTAAGTTTGAAAAACTAATTCGGAAATAATGCATTTTTTAAAACCACACTTTTCAAAATGTCAAAAACGTATCCTTCCAGAATCCTATAATAAAAAGAGACCAATTTTTAAAGCAGGATTTCAAAATACACACAAATTTTGGTTGAATTTACATTCCACCTTGGAACAATCTCGGACTGGGACTCCAAAATTTACAGATTGTTTCAAAACTTGAAAACGCTCTTACTTTTCAAAAAAGCAAGGAAAATTGCTTGTCAAAAACGAAGTAATCAACGTGTTCCTCCTATGTGTTCTTCCATACAAAAGGTTGATTTAAAAAAAAATAGTTGGCTAGTATTGACCTGGCTGCTTTTAAATAGTGGCTAAACCAATAAAAAGTACTGATAGAAAGCAAGGGCTAAGTAACCCCATGGCCCAAGCGTCTCACTTAATAATTGAAATAATTCCTTTGGTCTCCAATCCACTCCTCACTGCACTACTGGTTTGGTCCCAGAAGAGCAGAAGAAGTGGAGAGGCCAGGAAATGAAGGAAGGAAATCAATAGAGGAGACGAAGAAATAATTTAAAAATCTAATCTCAACCTTTTTGACAATGTCTTTCGTAATCTGGGTTCCGATTAGCGTGGAATGAGTCGTTACGCTCATGTCGTTGCTATCTATGACAAGTTCCGCTGTCTCACTCTCTCATCTATAATTACTGACACCTCTCTCTTCCCGTCCTCTTCCGTGGGGATTGGAATTGCTGGGGAGACGTCTCAAGATCATTTCAACACACCGGAGGAGAAGTCTAGTGGCATCAGTTGGGATCGGGAGCGAGTGTCTCAGCTTCTGTCGTTCTATCCTGATTGCATTGTTATTGTGACGGGGCCTGGGTTGTGTTGGTGGTTCATGCCGACAGGACTTGTGTCAACAGGCGAGAGAGAGAAAAGAGAGAGAGAGAGTGAGTGAGGGAATGATGAGTGAATGAATTTATCGGATGGGCACATTGAGCTGGAATTGCAATTGGAATTCAAACACGCACCCAACACACATATAATTTAGAAGGGAACATGACGTATTTTCTATTATTCTTAAAAGCAAATTCACGCATCTGTCAGGACAAAAGATTACCAGCACTCACAAAGCATCCACCAGTTTCAAATATGTATGTAAATCAATGAGACTCATAGACGCTTTTTCCCCGTTACCCAATACGTACATCTACTGCTATGCAATTGCAAAAATATGTACAGAGATTATAGGATCTACCTACATACATACTTTGCAAGAGTTGCAAAAATACTTGGCAACCTCTCCCATCACAACAACGGCTTTACACTCACTCTTTTACAAAAATGTAAAAAAAAAAAAAAAAACTAGGTACATACATACATGTTTGAGCCATCTTACAATGTGTACATGTGGGATTTTGCACCTTTTTAAAGAGCTTCTTCAGGATACCGGTGCGTCATTTGCAACATTTTCCTAACACATTTTTCAAAGGAACAACAAATAGGACAAGTTGCTCGTAGAAAAACGTGAGTTGAGCCATTTACAATACAACAAGGGGCTCATTTGAAAGAACAAGATACAAAAATTGAGTAGTTTTAAACATTTTTTGAAAAAATATTTAAAATGGAGAGTTTCATTATTTCAAAAAGCATTGCCGGCACTGCTAATAAAATATTTACAAAAAAAAAATCACCATTTTGCTTCGTCTACCAGGATTCAGGATACAGGGAACATACTTGTGCTGTGACTGTAAACTAATTGCCAAGGTATTTTAAAAGGCAACTTATAATTGCCTCCTCCTTCTCACTTGAGAAACTCTGACTGAATTTTGTACTCTGCAAGTTTATTTACACAGTTTGCTCTGATTTTCTCGTATTTTTCCTCCTCTTAATGAGCTTGAAAAGTAGGTAGGCATAGTTGGAAATGAACACAATTGATTACTGTATTCTGTGCGGAGCATCACCTTGTAATTGTGATTCCAATTATTTCGACAAGATTAATCTTATTTAGTTTACAAGGCATATTTAGTCATATCTGCGTCTCTTTGGCCAGTGCAGTGGCGTAGCTACCAAGGCTCACCAGGATTCAGTTAAAGGGGCAATTTTGAAAGGGTGTCTGTTTTGCAGGAATTTTGCAACCAATCATTACATGTTTGTAAATAATTTTTGTGAGCTAGCTCGCCCCAGATGAGATTAGCGTTGGCTACGCTCCTGTCTCCCTCGCTCTGTCCCCTGGTAGCCATAAGCAAGGCCGGCGGAATGAGAGATGATACGGAGATTGCAGGTGACAGAGGAGAGAAGAAGACCTTTGAGAGTTTATCCTTTGGTTTTTTTAGTTTGTGACTCTGTAGCTAATTTATGTAATTCCAGCCGGGAGTGTTCATAAGTTACGTCCAAAGGCTACTCATTTTGTAAGCCTTTCCCCAAAATCTCAAATCTTGAGTGATTTTTTCTAAACTTTGTTGTGTTCGTTTGCAAGCGTAGACTAGCATCCATGGAAAGTTTCCACTCTGCGTCTTGTAAGTTGTAAATCTAATTTATGAACGTCCCCATGGAGAGAGAGAGCATAGTAAGAAGCGCACGCACATCTGGAAGCCAGGTCATGTTACTCTAAATGAGAATTGTGAGATGGGACGCTGTTTGACGTGAAAGGCTGAGCGGCGATCCTAAAAATAGACTAGAAAAGAGAGACAAGCACCAATACTACGGAGCACTCTTAACTACATGGTTAAATATTGGACTTGAAACAATAAATTTATTTGATCTTTATTCTAACATTGCTATCTTTTATTTTTAAGTGGTTCCAAAGCGAATCTGTTTTTGTTTGTCTCCGTGTGACAATGTATGTGTATAGAGAGGCTCCACTCAGTTATTACGTCAATGTCTTTCCTAGGCCGGTTTAGTAGTGATTTTTGACTGGGCGGGAGAATGTCAAGTTTTATACTGGTTCAAATGTGTAAATGTCCTCTTTTACTTTTCTGAAGGGTCTAAATGTCCAATTTGCCTCTTTTAAAAGTTAGTTGATATCTCCATTTGAACATCTTAGTAGAATACATACCTAAATGTCTGGGTTTCTCTCTTTTAGGATGTTTAAACATCCCGTTTTGCGCCTTAGAAAAAGCAAATTTCATATTTTGCACTTCTTAAATATGTAAATGTCCCGTTTCGGCTTTTAAAAAATGCTTAAGTGCCACGTCTTTGACACTTTTTAAAAACTGTAAATATTATAATTCAAACTTTTTAAATGCTCTGATATCCTGCGTAGCCCTTGCAAGAAACGTTGAAATCAGATTATGTCCATTTTGACTGCTTCTTCCACCAACTTAGCTTTCGAAAACTCTCAAATGCAACTTTCCAATTAGTAGAGGATCATTTCAAAGGACTAATCTTCTAACCATAGTGTAAATCTTGGACGTAGTATCTGCTAGGCCCTACATAGAGAGCATACCTACGTGCATAAATACCTACCATTAACCTTCCTATTGCTTCTCTCATTCTTCTCGCGTCTACATTGGCAGTCGTCGTCTATAACATTCCATTGAGAATTACAGGAGAGTAGGAGTGAGGAGATAAAAGGGAAGATCTAGATCTCTGCAGATTCTTAGGAAGGAAGGAGAGAATTGAAGGAAATGACAGTCTCAACCTTACGCAAATTCTCTCCTATTTTGAAAAATCCCTCTATTTGAGCTCCGGCCTGTAATCCGTCATTAAATCTATCTTTCACTATCATTCCCTGGATTTATTAGCAAAAGCTCAGAGATCACATATTTATTGATGAACAAGGTTATACAATATTTTTACAGATAGAATATTCCGTATTCACACACTTCAAAGGTTATTTTTATCCGTGCCGTACTATGGATTGATGGAAAGTTTGCAGTAGCCTATTAGACAAGCAATTAAAATAATATATGTATAATACTCGAATAGGCCAATTATTATTTAATATCACATCAAGCACTCTAGCACCCTTTTGGCAAACTTTAAAAAGTTTTTTGAACTTCAAGAATTTTTAATAAGCAAACTTTTCAATGCTTTCAATTCTTTTTTTTTAACATATATCTTTTTAGGAATCCAATTTGCGACAACAGTGTTCTTTAAAATGGATGTATTTTCAATGCTTTCTTTTAAAACTGACTTTTGGAATAAATCTAACTTTTTTGCAAAATTTGTTAAAATGAAAATGTTGTAGAAAACCCAAATTTAAGGAGCATTACCTCCATTAGAAAATGCACTTTAAAAAATATGTATGTGTCCACTGCTATGGGCAAAGCCCGTGTCAGCAGACGCCAGCAGTGCCATGGCACATGGCTGGGAATTAGAATGAGACTTTGACATGAGACGTCAGATGAGAGAGTTGATGGCGTGTACACGTACAGCTGGAGTTTCATCAGATCTGTTGTGATCTGATCTTCTTCTCCGTCTGTATGGATGATAAGTAGGATAGACAGACAGTCATTGAGTCAGTTCACGTGCTGGGGCAGGGGCGAGGGGAAGGGAGAGGGAAGATGGATGTAAATGCAAATACTGCTAATGAAGTGCCTACTTGAGCTCACTCTATCCTTCCAGCCGTGCAATAAACCTGCCACATTTCATTTGATTTATTCCCCTGTAATTTAATAAATAAGGTCGTTTTTCTAAAAATCAAATTTAACTATACTCAATTTTCAAGATATGTCATCTTCCGTCGAGGCTTCACTCTTCATTTCTGCCTACTCTTAACTCACAAGGAGGGATATACCTATTTTTATTTTTGATAGTTGGAGGGAGAGCTATAAGCATTTGAACCGGAGAGATACTGATACAGGAGCGTATCTAGCTCTATTATATGCACGACGAGCAGTTTCCCCAAAACTGACAATAAGATAAGGAGCCCACGTACACACAAATTTGGTGATATTAGCTCCATTTTTCTTCGAGTGACGGAACTGACGGACCGCATACGGCCTCACTGACTGGGTAACTGACTGACTGACTTAGGGAGCGTGTTCTGGGTTTTGTGGTTCCTTGATGTGTAAATACCGTCAGGGAAGAAGCAAAATGATCATAATATCCCTCGCAACAAAATATCCTTCGAAACTATCGAAATGAGCGTCATTCAATTATTTTAAAAGCATTCGTAAAGCGAACAAAGCGGGAAAACTCACAATTGAAAGTAAAACCTTTCTGCTTACGCTTTTGTCTACTGCAAGAAAATATTGAAGTGTGATTTGACAATATTTGATTTGTTATTTTGGAAGTATCTTTTGACTATTTCATTCAGGACCTCGGAAAATTACCAAAAATGTTTTTCATTATTTTGTATTTTATATCCTTCGTTATTTTAACGAAACCCAACCCCGATTTAGCTATGCCCCTAATCAACTGCCATCTGTTTAAATGCATGATGAAATTTTAAAATGATAAAATATTAAATCACATTTAAAACGATTTTCAAAAGCCGAAAAATTTTAAATAAGCAAACTGTTACTCAGGTTCCGCAGAGGTGCGATGGGTATCATGTATTGTAATGTTAATTGCTTGAACAAAACGAATTATATAGAACTTCTTTTAGCCTATAAAATGTTGTGCTTTTTCACGTTTTTTGAACATTTTTGAAAATATATAAAACAAATACTAAATGTACTGAAAAATCAACGTCAGATGTGTAATCTCCTCGGAAATCCGTCGAGGTGGATCATTGACGTTGAGGTTAAGAAACTATGAAAACCTTTTGCCTCTCCAGTAAGAATAAATTTCCTGGAGTACATGTAGAGTTTGTACTTTGTGGTTTGGTATACGAGGATGTAGTGGGAGTAGAGTTAATATTGGGAGAAAAATAAAGAGAGAGAGAGAGAGAGTTGGTTTGTGGTGTGGATCCCTCATTGGCCATTATTATGTCATGTCAGTCTTGTTTTTGCTCTTGAGTTATTCTCCCTTCCTACAATATGGCTCGACCCAGGGAAAAAGAACCCAACCAGCTGAAGACTTCACTCAGAACTCAAGAAAGATGAGCTCACAGAGAGTCACGGCTCTCTGACTTTCTCATCTCCTCTTCCATGTCAATGAATTTTTCATGAGCTTTCTCTCTCTCTCTCTCTCTCTCTCCCTGCCTTGAGACTGGAGGAGTGGAGATAGGAGGGAAGGGAGCTCTTCACACAAGTTAAAGATTAATAGAAGGAAACCTTGTTGAGACTTCGTGTCTTGGCTTCCTTCTTTGGTTTCTAGTTTCCACTCAGACAGACAAACACTTTTCCACGTGAATGAGTGGAAAAAAGTATCGTAAAAAAAATGCTGCCAGCTACTAAAGTCAAGTTCCCGACTCTTCCTTGTTCTGACCAGCTTGTCTCGATTTTATACAATTCTTTGACAAGTCAACTACACACTCAACGACAATGCGTCCGTCTCACGCTCAGGATGGTTCAGTCCTCAAAAGCGCTCTCAATCTAAATCCTTTCCCCTGTCCTCACTCACCGTATAAATTAATAATGCAAATCCTGAACACGTCCCGATCCGTGTGGGTACATTGTGCTCCGGTCATGTGACTAGGCATTTAATACCGTCTTTCAAGAGGCTATGTATACCTTTACGAAGGTTAACGTAAGAGCAGAATTGGCCATCCTTATTTACATTTTACCCTTTAAAATAAAATTGTTTTATTTACCTATTTTATTTATAATTTAATATCATTTACCCAATATTTAATTATTTAATGAAAATTTCAAAAATGCAACGCTGCGCTGGCTTTTTAAGGTTAAATGTGAAATACGTACTATTTATGTGGATCAAAACTATAGTAATGCCTTTTTAAGATACTACACGTACTGTCTGTGTGGTCCTTTCAAAATTGGGTCAATTCAGTATTAGTTCCTTTTTGACATGCAAGACATGGTATTGTTTTGTTTCAAAGTGTACCGAATGGGGATATTCACACTTAATAGAGACAAGAAAAAAAATGCGTGTTTAAATGTCTTGACAATTTCTTTTGCTTTTAGGGGAAAATGACACAGTGTGTAATAGGTTTAAGAAACACAGATAGCTTGTTCTGTATGTACTAGCAAAGACGACATTTGAATTAATTTGCATCTAAGGATCCTGTCGACCTTTTTAAATTTAGGAATTATCGAAAGTGTACATATTTATCACATTTCTACACAAATTTCCCTTCCGGTGAACTTCCTCTTTCTCCCCTGTCAGGAGCTGACTTTCTTCTGCTTTCTTTGACTGAGATGAGGTTGGATTTAAAAATGACTTTCCTATTGATACTGAAACTGACACGTGCACGGACCGTAGCTCAGCTTTCAAATAAATACCCATAAAAATAAGCGAGGTGAGCTTAATGAAATTCTCGTATTGGAATGACAAGGGAAGACTCAACAAGCGTGTAATGCTTTCAAATCATCATATAAAAAAGAATAGGCTAGTCAATACTTCGATATAGAAAATAGTAATACTATATTTATATTCGTGTATATTTACCTATGTGTTCCTTAATACATACAAAGGCGCAGGAAGGCACTTTAAGAGGGACCTGGCGCTGGAATGGAGATAGATCGAATGAGAAGGGGAGAAGAAAAATGCTTGTAAAATTGTAGTATGGATGGAATATGAAATGGACTCATGTCTTCATAAAAAATTTAGGAAATGGTCGGAATTTTTATTCCCTCATTGGATCGTATTAATCTTCACAAATCATTCTTGACAAGGAATGAATTTCCATGCGTCGGTAGTACGTGGCATTCTTACATTCCCTTTCCCTTACCTGATGCTGGGGCAGTAGCGTTCTCTGCTGCTTTGAATATCCACCAATTGCGCTCATCGGAAATTCACTGCTTTTATATGCAAATGCTAAATTCGCTTTTATAATTAAAATGCTCATCAAGATTGCATTTTGACAATCACATTTTGTCAAATTCTTTTTTAAAACCGGGTGCACTAAAAAAATAAATAAAAAGTTTTGCTTTAAATTGGCAGAGTATTAAAATAACAATAACAAAATTGTTTCAAAATCAAATAATTACAATTTTTGCTTTTTAAAAATAAAATTCATTCGAAGATTATTCTTGGAACCATCGAATTTTAAATGACACTCCTAAAAGTTTGCCGCACTGTATACTTGAAATAGTTTTGGATACGCCACTGCAGGATACTTGAGTAATATATGTAAAAGCCATAACAAGGCAGATAGATCCAATGAAAGTGAGGCCACATCTTCCGGCATTCGTTCCATTTCATTAGCATTGACTTTGTATTTGACTTTTGACATGCCGTCATACCACATCTGGAGCGAAGGAAAATTATTGTAATCTCTTTCAAACTGTTGCCATCAGAGGATCTTATTCTTTTGCTCCTT
>JAQFZC010001238.1:0-32636 GCA_034695205.1 Dicyrtoma fusca
ACAAAAATCGCATTAATTTTTGTATGATTTAAAAGCTATTTAAGCAATAAAAATATTTATTACTATGGTTTGCACGCTAGAAACGCTTTTGAATTTTTCAGTTAAAATATTGCACACCATCTTAAAAAGGTTGCCCATCGCTGCAGTACACTTTCCAGTCAGCTTGTATTTCATTGCAACCTTCAATTACTGATGCACTGTCGCCGTAAGTCATTTTTTAAAAATTAGTCAGACTCAATTACACAATCCTAAGTAGGTATGAGCAGTATTTTTTTTAATTAAAAAAAAAATTAAACTAGCAATCCATTTGTGGAAAGTTTGTTCAGGATTTTGAAATCTAAATCTAAGCTTTAATGATTCCTTGATGGTGATTAAGGAATAAGTAGGTAGCTTTAAATCCCATAAATAAGGCCCCAATTTCCGGTTTCAAGATGCATAAGCAGTAACTACACACTCACAGTATGCTACCGTAAATCTCCTACTAGTTTACCCGGAAGCATTAATGAAGCACTGAGTACGATATTCTTCTGGAATTGACCAATAGGACATTTACGGTATCTATAAATAAGCATTGATTATAAAATGCCTACTTTTATAACCTTACGGGTAGAATGAGTCCAGTATAGCAAGTTTGTAAGTGTAAAAAAAGAAAAAAAATTTAAACTGACTTAAAAAAATAAAATAAAAATAAAATAAAACATTAAAAACAATTCTAATTTAGCTAATTATAAGTAACCGCTTGAGTTAGGCTCCCTACTGACTGGAGTAAACGGACCCCGAGGGAAGTAGCTGGCTCAAAAATAATCACAGATTGTGCTAGCGGCCTCATCACAAGTCTTGCAATTAGTCATTGAGTGCATACGCGTGTGATTATGAAATAAAGTGGGAGCTGAGCTGATGAAAATGAACGTGGAGCCATGACGTAATAATGATGCGAGCGAGAGTGAGATGGCTGGGAGAGGGAAGTTTCGGCGGCCATGCTCTGAACCATATAATGAGTGACAAGTTGACAGGGAAGGCGAAGCCAGAGGTAAAAAATTGCTCGTGAACCATTTTGAAAGAGGCGTGAAGGAAGGGCTCAACCCTCCAATGCCTTTACATTTTAATCCTCGACTCAAGGAAGCCTTAAGTGCCTCCATCCATGTGTGCAAAGACCCAGCCAATGCATCTCCGTCCCAGCCGCATCCCTCTCAATGTACATATAGCACTACTGGGAGGAAGATTCTTTCCACGAGGAAGCCATCACGCTCCCAGATTCCCACAAGTCCCACACACTCAAACCGTACATTGAAAAAGGGCCAACCAAAAGGGTCTCTCTTTTTCTATGATGGACCCTACTGAGACTGAGCATAGCCCACATGTCACTCAACTCAACTCCATAGAAATCCCATTGCCAATCCCTGTACAGTATTTTAATGGCAAAAGCGGAAGCAAAAATGAGTTTTTTTTTAAAACACTTACAAGCACATACATATGTACATAAATAGTGAGCCTTGTTGTCGGAATTGGAATCCACATCCAGATGACAATGTGTGAAAGTTGGGAGTCAATTGTTTCTAATTCAATGGGCAATTTAAATAATAAAACACTCCGCAACCACACTGTACTGAACTGAGCAAATTTTATAGGAAGAACACTGATTGTTTACAAAATCAGTTTTAAAACAACTATTTTCTGGAGTCTGAATTTTTATGCTAAACATACATATCGTGGGCGAAGAAGCATTGCATTGCGTAGTAAGTCCACTAGAACCCCCCCCCCTCTTTTTTTGAAGGAGCTGGGATAAAGTCCAGCGGCCCTTAAATACCTTTTCGAACTGGTTGTAAATGTGCCAACCATTGTATTTTGAAAAAGGGTAGGTACTATTTTCACTACTTTTAAAATGTGCAAATCCTACTTTGACGCAATGTTGGAAGTTTAAATCCAAGAATTATTATTTTAAAAATTGTAAATACTGCATTCTACACATTACAACATGAAGTAAAAGGTTATTTATGAAAATACCTACACTTTGCGTAGCAAATCAGTAAAAAGTGGATTCTTGGTGCTAGGAATTCTATCAAAATAATATTAAGGCACCCCTGGGCATTGGACCTCCTTCACAATCACAATGCTTCTTCAACAGCGATATATTAATGTATGTATAACGAACCTTTAATTTATTCCAAATACTGGATGAAGTTTGTACACATTTATCTTTTGGTCTGCCAAAACGGTTTATGGTTTCCAAAACAATTTGGGACCGGAACGGTACGTGTGAGCCAGGTCATTAATGAATTCAAGTTAAAATTAGAGTTGATAAAACATTGGGTTCATTTCCTCTCAAATCTCCCATTGAAATTAATCACTCCGCAGTGACCACTCATCTCGAAACCGCAAACACACAAGAATTCAATTTGCAAACGGTGTTAATTTCATTTTCCAACACCTAGAAACGCATTTGAGCTATAAGCAATCAAAGGCGAACGGAAGTTGATCTACCTACCCTTTAAGTATTGTAATCTAGAAAATATATATTATTTCAAGTCACATTCCCCAACGAGATTTCAGGGGCGACGAAAAAAAAATAAAAACCTGGGCCACTTTTAATTCCTTTAATTCTACATTATTTTTCTCACTCACTCGCGGTGATAAGTGGATTGGAGGTGGACGAGTACGTGGTAGTCCAAAATCATTGTAGGTACCTAAGTTTTTCCCTGGATAAATAAAAATTACACCTAATCTGCAATTATGAGGAAAGAGTGAGTGCCTGTAGTTTGGTTTGGTTTGGTATAGAGAATGGAATTTACATGGGCGAGTTTAGATTAAATAAAGGGAGAGGTAAAAAAAAATAAAAAAAATAGTTCCCTCATGTACAGCGTATAGAGTATAGCAACGGATTAAAATGAGGAAGGCTTAACCTATACCGAACTGCGAAGCCATTAACCATGGAAATAATGCCTTGCAAGTGCTTATTCTGAAGTAAACTTGTTTAAAAAGATAAAAACTAGTAATTCACACTTTTTAAAAAGGTCAAAACAGGAAATTAGGGTTTTCAAAAAGGCCAAAACTAGTAATTCACACTTTTTAAAAAGGTCAAAACAGGAAACTAGGGTTTTCAAAAAGGCCAAAACTAGTAATTTACACTTTTTAAAAAGGTCAAAACTAGTACTTTACACTTTTTAAAAAGGTCAAAACAAGAAATTAACTTTTCCAAAACGGTCAAAACTAGTAATTTACACTTTTTAAAAAGGTCAAAACAAGAAATTGGCCTTTTCAAAGAGTTGTAAGACTGGATATATTACCGTTTCGAAAAGGTTAAAGGGAGGACGGAGCCGGTGTTTTAGGCCGGATCGTGAGTGCAATAAAAAGTATCAGTTTTCCATCAAGTCCCTCTCTGCCCTGTGCCTAAATTACATGGACATGAGGAAAAGAAAATTACACTCCACCTTTTATTTGGGAATGAACTCACTACGGAGGGCCATCCATCAATATCTACACAAACAAAGCAATTGAGAGCCCACATGAGTGAGTGAGTCAGGCTGGAAAGAGTTCGGTTTGGAGTTTACTTAATTACCGTAATTTTATAGAGTGCTAGTAGGTAGGCCGAGGCAGGGAGAGAGAGAGAGAGAGAGCGAGTCAACTTACTACCGCAGCTCTAATCTTACCCTTGGCTGCCTCCGTAATTTTCCTCAAAATGGTAATTACCCCTTTCCCAGTCCGTCAGCCACCCTTTTCCCATTCAACCAACCAGCCAGCCCGTCTACCTTCCCATCACTACTACACACTCGGGCTTCAATTTCGATTTTGATTTTGATTTCGATTTCGATTTCCAAGAGAGAGAGAGTGAGTTCGGCTGCAGCAAGAACTGTCGGCTCAGTTTTTGATCAGCGGCCCCCACACTTATTACAGACACAGATTGGGACAGCGATACTAGCAGACCCACCAAAATACCAAAATACTAAAATACCTGGCTATATATAGATTGAAGCAATTATATTCCTACTGTGGTTATGATTACGAAAAGATCAATGCATTTACATACACGACTGCAGTTGGCAGCCCAGCCAATAATGAGGCTTAAGAATTTTTAACCTATTAGGACCCACTGGGAAACCATGGAAAGAATGCCTTACAAAAGTAGGTGCTTTTTCTAAAAATTAATTTTTTCAAAACTGTCAAAAGTAGAACTTAACTATTTCAAAAGCATTCAAAACCTGTAACTATACTTCCAAAAAGATGTAAAACAAGCAAGTAACGCTTTCAAAAAGGTCAAAACAAGAAATTGACGCTTTCAAAAATGTCAAAACAAGAAATTAGAGCTTTCAAAAAGGTCAAAACAAGAAATTAGAGCTTTCAAAAAGGTCAAAACAAGAAATTAGCGCTTTCAAAAAGGTCAAAACAAGGTATTAAAACTTTCAAAAAGATGTGAAAATAGATAAAGTACCGTTTTGAAAAGGTTAATTCTTTCTTCTATTTTTTAATCGGCTTACAATTTTGTTTTCTTTTCATAATGACCAGTCCCAAGACCCAACCGCAACTCCCAACTCCCAACTGCAGTTAACACGAAATTAAACCAGAAATCTAATTTTCCTTTAAATAGCCATCTACGTACATCTTGGTTCAACAATTCTACCTACCTACCTACCTTTAAAAACTTTAGATAATCTTTTAAGAAGGAAAGTGAGGCATTTAAAAAAATCTGATGAATTTTAAATTGATACCACGAAAAAGGTGTAGGTAATTTAAATCAATAAAGAGTATGGAATGTTAGGGTACGTAGAAATAGTTTTAGTTTTCAAAATTAAAGGCACTCGGGACTTGTCCCATTGCCCTTTTTACGTAGAAATATACGTAACTGGTAATAGAGATTTTTCGGTTCTGAATATTTGTAGTTTCGAGAGCCGTGTACGTGTAGGTCGGTAGCTTCAAAATAAAAACAAGGGACAGACAGGCTAGGTATATATGTACATACATAATAGGGAAGTGATTGTGGGATAGTTTTTAGTATTTTTTTTTGAAACTTGAACAAGATTGAAAGTTAATGCTGAGTGGAGTGTAAGGGAGCAATTTAACTAGGGAAGCCCGGGGAAGATGGATGAACTCAGTTCTCGTTTCAAGTGATAATGCATGCATTGGGGGATGAGTTTGGAAACGTGAAATGAGAAAATATTGCCAACGATATCCTATTTGACTCCCTTGGGACACTCACAGGCCAATCCATAAAACACATGCAGGAACAATCCAGCAATGTGTACATGTAAATATGTATCTCTTCGGCACAATTACATTTATAGGTACTAACATGTTGGGAAAAATTGTTGAGATTCACTTACATTCCATCCAAACCAAAGAACACCAAAAACCAACCACGGACTCGATCCTCAAGATAAGTACTCCAGTTTCCCTTTTTTATAATTCACGCTCATTCACGTCTTTATATACAAAAACTCAAAACGACGAGACATTCAAAGATACTTTTGATTTCAACTTTGATAAACGAGCTCCTTAATGTTTTTTAATCTCTTTTCACTTATGATTGTTGTGCGTGCACTCTAAATTAATTAGAATCTACAAACACACTTTTCTTTATTTCTGTATGGACCCGAAGGAGCGTCCTCGTGCGTTACCAATAAAAAAAAGTCCTTTGCTCCTCTAAATTGTGGGAAAGTTGGAAGTTGAAATTAAAATGTTGAAATTGAAAACCCAAAGAAATGTTGTTTGTCAACTATAAATAAATAAAGATGGGAGAATTGCAAGGAAGCAGTGTGCGTATTTTAGAAAAATGTTGACAAAACATGAATAGAGTCATAAACGTGGAAGAGTGGAAACTACTGTCGGGAGTGATACGTATTAAACAATAGATATTTATTATTTACATTTTACAATTTTTTCCAAACTCACACTAGCATCAGTGTGCCCTGGAGCCTGGCAAATATGACGCTACATTTATTTTTTGGCTTGAATACTCAAATCTGATGGCAGCGTTTCAAAAAGTATCAAAACACACTCATTTTTAAGGGACCAAAACATAAAATTCACTTTTCAAAAATATGAAAAAACGTGTAGTATTTCAGTATTGAAAAAAATGGGTGTCCGTGACGTCACATTTTAAAGGCCCTATGCTATAAAGCATATAGCTGGAGCTAGTCTATGCTATATAGTTTTGGGTGCATGCATCATGGTTCGGGGTTCGTGGTCGTAATGAATAGAATTATAATTACATTCTTTCGTGTTTGTCAAAGTCGAGTGTAACAATGGCCATGTTGCTGGTAGAATTCAACGTGCTCTCTTATTGTGTGTGTTTGGCCATGGAAAAGGAAGCGTCATGAGACAATAATTGAAATCGCAAGTTTATCTGATGGAAGTTTCATGTCATTTTCCATGTCAGCAACTATGCAATGTGCTTCTTTGTACTAAATGATGAAATTTAAGACGCTGATGAAGTGACTTGTTCCTTTTTTTCATGTGAACTTTTTCACTCTGCACTCTACCCCATACTTCATACTTCGTAAGCACTGTACCAGTACTACTAGGTACATACATACATACGTTCAAGCACCTTAAATTCTTCGGATAAAATAAGAGTACTTGGGCTATCAAATCAAATGGCTGAGCACTGCACTGTAAATTTATGTTGGTACATATATTTTGTAGGGCTACGTTTTAAACGAGTACTCGTACAACTACTGTATGCATTATAGCGCGGCTTAAGCGGCAAAATGACGGCTCTTTAACAGTGTTTAAACGCAAAGTTACTCCCAGGAAAGAGCGTTAAGAGCTATACAGAGCACTATTGAACTCTTGTTCCAAAAATGAACATTGAGTCTTAAGATATTTTGAAACCGTTCAAATCAAGCTTTTCCTTGTTTTGAAAAGTGTAAATAAGGGTTTGGATTGTTTTCAAACGATACAAATCAAGCTTTTGCATGTTTCTAAAAGCATAAATTAGTGTTTGGGTTATTTTCACAAGCTATACGTAAAGATTTTGCATCTTTTGAAAAGTGTAAAAGGAGCTTTTCTATCTTTTGAAAAAGCCCAATTACGCTAGTGTACCTTTCATAAAAGTAGACGCTCAGCGTTTGCATGTTTTCAAAAGGGCAAATCAAGGTTATGCAAGTTTTGAAAAGGGGGGCAAATATGAGTTATTACGTAAAATTAGAGAGTTGATTCCATCAAAATTCAGAATTCTACCAACAAAAATGAGAAATTATCGTTTTTTCTTTGGGATTTTATGCCCACACGTCATTCTACCTCTTAAAGGACGATATCTGTCCATGAAGCCATGAACAATTTTGTTCTCGAGACCTTTTTGAAATGTTGGGCCGAGTCAGCTCCTAACCATGCCAAGAGAGCGAGTCGTAGGAGAAGGAAAGATCCTCAAGAAAGAAGATGCTCATGTGAGTGTGTCTGTGATAAGAATTTTTTAACTCATCGTCTCTGTCATGTTTCTCGTCTCATACACACTTGACATGTTTCTTTGAGCTCTGAAGCAAATCAAGCTCAGCTCCACGACGCTGCCTCTGACTTCTCTCTCTCTCTCTCTCTCTCTGGGTCCTTCTATAGTTACAGAGTTGCTCCATGTAAATCTCTGAAGGAGGAAGAGATGCCAACAAGAGGACAAGACAGCATTTTTTCTGAGTCTCCTCCGTCATCTCTCTCTCTCTCTCTCTCTCTCTACTCCGTCCTAGTCCTATCAGTATCAGAACTCATCACAGAAACCCACTACATCCAACCCTACGTATATCTACCACAGATTTTTTATTTTTATAAATAAAAGTATTAACGAAGCCATGGAAAACATGCCGTAATTGTAGTTATCAGTATGTATAGAGAGACAGTCATTCAAAACTTTCAAGTCCAACTACACACACACACACACACACACACAGACTGACTGGGAGATTGAATTTGAGCGAGAGCCAGAAGGAAGAATTCTCAGATGAGATGAGCATCGCAGTAGAAACTACATTGTAGAGCCTCGTACAACTTTATTACACGTTTTTTATTCAAAAGTTATACGTTCCGACATTTTTATGCCCAACGACAATGCGTCTCCCTAACTTGTCCATCCACCACCCTCATGAATGAATGGCTCAATGATGCTCTAATGAAAATTGATTTGTTCAGTTTTTAATTTGCACTAGTGAGAGAGACAGAGACTGACTCAAGTGCCTTGGCGAATAAAAAAAATGATGATGGCTCCATTAGACAGGGGTAGTACATACGTTTTGCCTTATAAAATAAATATCCACAATAAAAAAAAAAGACTGTTTGAGCGCAGTCTTTACGACGGCAATTAGCAGACTCGTCTAAATTCCTTTCCAGACGCCTTCTCTTCCACTCCGTATCTCCGTCTTATCGAAATATATCTGGGCTGACTGAGTTACTGAGTGCTGATATGAGTGCGATGAGAGACCAAGGTGTCATTGGAGGGTTAAATGTTGAAAGAGGTCTGCACTCAAAATGATGTATGCACAGAGCACTACGTCACAAAGCTCACTGCTAGTCAGTTCTCGAATGTATAGCGCTCTTGCTACTTATTTTAATCACAAGTGTAATAATTTGTATGTGTATCTGTGCAGATACACATGGAACCAACCAAATGACTGACTATGACTGACTTGCTGTTCAGGAACTGACTGGGATGCAAAAACGTTCCGTAATTTGTGGCTTTAGCTGATTGAATACAACTTGAAATTATTAGTATTGGATTTTTTACGTGCTAGTCTCATAAATTTGAATTTATCAGTCTTCTTCCTTGAAGGTTGATTTGTTTGCTTTTACTAGAGTTGTGCTAGTCTTGGGACAGATTTAACCTTTTCGCAACGGCAATGTACTTATCGTTAGTTTTGAATGTTTTTTAAAACAGTAATGTCTAGTTTTGACCATTTTTTAAACGTCGAATTTGTACATTTTGACCTTTTGAAAGTGTTCAATTTACTATTTTTGACCCTTTTGAAAAAGTGTGATGTACTTGATTTGACCGTTTTTGAAAAGTGTTATTTTCTAGTTTTGACCGTTTTGAAAAAGTGTTATTTACTAGTTTTGACCGTTTTGAAAAAGTATTATTTACTAGTTTTGACCTTTTTGAAAAAGCGTTATTTACTAGTTTTGACCGTTTTGAAAAAGTGTTATTTACAAGATTTGACCGTTTTGGAAAAGTATTATTTACTAAATTTGAACGTTTTTGAAAACGGTAGTTTCTAGTTTTGACGGTTTTGAAAAAGTTAATTTGTTGAATTAAACACTTTTTTAAAGCATTATTTCTATGGTTTCCCAGCTCCTAATAGGTTAAAATAAGTTTTGGGATTAGTAGTGGTAGTTGTAGCATTAGTGTGGGTAAGTAGAGAAGCTAATTGAAGTCAACCTTTAGCCTATAAATTAAGCCGTAATTGTAATTGTAAGAATCATTGTTATGCCACGCAATTATAGCCTATTAAATTATTGTTATAGTAAAAGGGTTTACAAGGGTAATTAGGGAAATAAATAAAAGTCTTATTGGGTGGCAGAGGGAATGTAAACAGAAATCTATTGGCTTACTAGTTAGTGTAAATTAAAGAAAAAAAGTAAAGTACAGACACTGCACTGGGAGAAAGATGTAACAGTTGTTTAGGGGAAATTTAGAAGCACTTTAAAAGTGGGTACCACCTACGAGAGTGTGCTATCAGTGATACTTTGGCGTAAATCCTACCGTTACCACTATTTCACACACATACTTCGTGTGTACGTATAGTTTTACGGGTACATACAAGATTTCTTCCTCTAGCCATGTGCAAAGATGAATGGACAGGGCTGAGACTGGAGCATAACTCAGTGCGAGGAGAAGCCCGGGTGTTTGGAATAAGAAATAGGCAAGAGTCAAAGGTAGGACTTGGAGCAGCCCATAAAAATCTATCAAGTGGAGATTTAAAGAGCTATAAAAATCAGAGCGATACGAGGGAAATCCGCATCTTCTTGTACGGTCCCGTTCTATCTTCACTCACATCTTAGCACCCACTCACATTCATTTTATTCCTCACTTTTCACCACCCTCGCCACCGAACACCCGAAAGACTGCCTCGTATACATGTACTTGGTAGGTATACCTTTTCCTTTTCCTTTCCTTTAAACCCACCAACATTGAAATTATAATTGTTTCCATTCACACGAAATAATCCTAAATTCAATCTGAACGAAATTTCAAACTTGTTCTAGTTCTAATTCTAAGCATTCCAATCCGACTTTAGTATGTATTTAGGAGATCGCCAGTGAATGAGGTAACCGAGAAAAATCGTCTTTCTTATTAGTTTTGACTTTTGACTAGTTGAGCGATTGGTCCGGAATAAAATTTGGGCTTTGCTTTTCAAACGTACGTAAAGTAGGCACCTACCTACAAATAATGGGTGGATATCACTGTTTGAGATGCAAAACGACGTGTACCTATCCAAAAAGCTTTAAAAAGGATAATATTGAGTAAAAACGTTTTGTGTTTTCCAAAAACGTAAAAACTTGATTTATCCTTTTCAAATTATGTAAAAACTGGGTTTATACTTTGTCAAAACATGCAAAACCTCAATTTACCCCTTTTAAAAATATCTGGAACTAGGAACATCTCGTTGTAAGCTATTTCAAAACATAGAAAATCTCTATTGACCCTTTTTGAACCGTTCAAAACCTCGATTTACACCTTTTCAAAACGTGAAATACCGGGATTTAAAACTGTTTCAAACTTGCAAATTCGCAAGTGACGTTTTATGAAGCGGGTAAAACAATGTTTTACACTTTTTCTAAACTTGTAATATCTCGATGTAAGCTGTTCAAAAACAAGCAAAATCTCAGTTGATCCTTTTTGAACAGTTCAAAATCTCGATTTACACTTTTTCAAAACGTGTACTACCTCGATGTAAACAATTTCAAAACAAGCAAAATCTCAAGTGACCCTTTTTGAAGCGTGGAAAACCTCGATTCAAACTTTTTCAAAGCATTCAATATCTAGATTTTAACTCCTTCAAAAACTTCAAAATATCAATTTGCCCTTTTTGAAACATTCGTCCCTTGGGCCCTTGGCTAAACGTTACAAAAATGAAAAAATCTCCGTTTTTTTTTCACTGTAACACTGCTCTAAAGTAACATTGTACCCTCGTCAATTTCCGTCTACAGCAGCGATACGCAGATTGTATGTACAGTCCATCCTCAACTTACCTACCTGAACAACAAAACTAAAAGCTTCCCATCTCTAACTGCTTCGCTGTTTACAGAAATGTTGTGTATAAAATAACAGAGCGAAGAGACGCAGAGGCTTAAGACAAGGAGAGGAAGGAGACGAAGCAACAACACCTGTACTGTAGAAATGCTTGAGCATGATATGGTGTGATTAATGAAGATCCATGTTCCAAAGGTGGACCTTTACGACCAACCAGCATTATGTGTACCTCAATTGTGACAGATGATGGATTGGTCCTGGCATATTATCGACCAGTAAAAAAAAACAAGGGATATATCTCCCTCTTCCATCTCACAGTCAGTCAGTCAGCCAGCCATTCATCCATCCATCCATCCATTTATCGCTAACGGCCTCATCATCATAATATTGTCTAATCTACAAAGCTAAAATGAATCCCACTTCTCCCTATCTATCAACTTTAATAACAATAAACAGCACCGTCCCTAATTAACTTTTTTCTTCCTGTGTTTTTGTCTCACAATTTTCTACCCTCTACACACACCACCACCACCACCGTCTACCAAACAGCCAAAGGTGTACTCAATCCACTGTTGGTAGTATTTTTTATCGATTTGTTTTTAGAGCAGTGCAGTGATGGTATTTTTGACTGTCTTTTTTTATTTCAACTATTTCCCCTTGTAATATTATCAGTACCAGTAATTGTAGGGGTGGTCGCACCTCCTGTTGCCTAATACTAGTTTGTCAGCACAGCAAGCAATAGAATGTAAAATACACGGTAAAAGGACCGAAAGAAAGAAAAGCATGAACGTACCAAGTGTGAAGGTATCTGTAAATTATCTGTTTTGCTATAAAATATCACAATGACGATTTGGTTCCGTGAGTTGTAAATTCGTGTTTAGAAAAATCGAATTTGAAATTAGATGACGACGGCTACGATGATGACGCGTTCAAAAGTTGACGAGATTGACGTTGTTGCTGTTATGTTTCAAGTAGACTTTTATAATTCGTGGGAGGGTTGATGATGATGATGATGATTGGTGTGTCTAGTGTCTGGATGGTTGGGTGACTTACAAAATGTTGTCGAAAATTTTCACGATGGTTTATTTCGTATTTTGTTTTCTATATTTTATATATCTTTGGATTTTTCTTAGGGGATTTATAGAGTGAGTAAGTTTACCTACACACCTGGTAAAGTTTTGTTTTGTTATGTTTTTGCTGTAGATCTTTTAAAAAAAATCGTTCTCGTATCTGTACTACAGATACTACAGATAGTTAGTTAGTTAGTTACACACCTTATGTACGAAGTCAGTCCTTAGGAGTCAGTCAAACGAGAAATTGAATGAACGCAAAGATTACAGTAATTCCATACGTGATAAGTAATGTCTATACAGATATATAATAATAATATATATACCTATATACTTTCTTGTATAGTATAGCAACTCCTATCTATATAGAATCTAGTATAGTATCTTTTTTTTATTATATTTTAATAATAAAGACTCTTTGCATGTCTGCTTGCCTGCCTGCCTGCCTGCTTGCCTGTAGTTTTAGTTTTGCCTTGGACTGATTTACCGTCAAAATGTGTGGTTTTTCCCCCCTTTTGGACTATTTAACTCTTTGCGTCAATGTAATCAAACGTAAACGTAGTTTATTATTTCTTTTTTTTCTATGATTCCTTCTTACTATACTTTTTTTTTCTCTCTAAATAGTTCTCTAAATCCTTCTGTTACCTATTTCACGCTTGCTTAAGGCCATGTGATGTGATTTGACAATATTTTTTCCCTTCCCTTTCGTCTGGTTCTGGTTCTGGTGGTTTTAATAATAGTAACTAAAATATTGTGGGAGAATCTTTCCAAGTTTCTCAAATGTAATTCAAATTCAAAAATTCAAATTATATATAATTTTAATAAATACACAAATAATCACTATTTGTTTTGTCAATTGATCAACGTCAAAGTCTACGTACACATAAAATATACCTATGTATCAATTACTAATTATATGTATAATTATAATACAATTTGTATAAACTGTAAATGAGTGAACATGGATTTGACGAGACTAGAAAAGGATTGAATAATGGGTAGGTAGTTTAGTTAGGTAATTAATTTAATTAATTATTTATTTATTTCGTGGCTCTTCTGACGATTGCTGTCCCACGATCGTAATATATTGTATATTGTAATTAGGTAACTTTTTTTAATTGTGTAGTAGTAGTAGTGGTAGTAGTAGTAGTAGTAATAGTAAGATAGGTGCATATATCAATAACGCTCTATATTCTTATAATTATGCTTAAGGTTGCTACATTTACAATAATTTTATAATTTTTGAACCCTGTCGTCATTTGTAATGTAAAATAATATTGGTTGTGTAAGTGTTGTAGTTTTAATTTACTACTTACTAGGTATTTCTATGTTATGTTGATGTTTTTTTTGTTTTGTTTCTCTAAAATTTTGTTTAAAAATACTTGAAATACTTTTCTTTTTTTTTATCCTTACGTTGAGTAATAGTAATACCGTCTATCTTGACATAATACACACGTCACTATATACCTTAGCTATATATTTATATAGATTTTTTCTAGACACTATTTACTACGAGACATGTGCTAGTCGACTTTTTTTTTGTTTTGGTAGTAGATAGATGTAGTAAATTTTGTGTGTGTGTGTGTGTGTGTGTGTGTGTGTGTGTGTGTTTCGCGGTAGCTTTAAGATAATTTTAGATTTGTAAAGGCTCAAAATAGAAAAGCCAAAAATCAAAAATGGCCGTCTCCACGTGAAGAAAATTAACAATGTATTAATTGAAGGCACAGTCACTTGATGAACTCAAAATTGTTTACAAATCTTTTCCTTCTGGTTTGTTTGTCTTTTTTTTTCGTGTGTGGCTCGTGTGTGTGTGTGTTTGAGTGTGTGTGTGTGTGTTTTCTTGTGTTGCTTTTAGAAGGATGAGATGGATTTGATTTAAATTGTTTGGAGCGGGGGCTGGAAAGTTTGAGTTAAAAGATTTTAATTACAAACATTCCTTTTGTAATCCTTTTTTACTTGGAGAGACTGATATCAATTTGAATTTACGGAATACGTTCTACGAAATCTTCACCCAAAGGCAGTAGTAATTATCTTTTCATTTAATTTTCCCCCCTTCTTTTTTTTGATCTCTCATCACAAGGTGAGATCTGGATGAAGATGATAGTAGTAGTAATTACGTGGATACAATAGCAGTAATTGTGGAATATATTTGACTATGATTTCCTTGAAAAAGAGAGGATTGTCCGTTCGTCTCTTAGTCTTTTTATTGTACATATAAATTTTTTTAGGGAAACCAACACTCCTGAGACAGACACAACACTTATCCATAATCCATCCAAAATTTCAATTTCATCTCAGTTCATGGGGATTTCCTTCGAGGATTTTGACAGAGAGTAAATATCTTTGGGAATACCAAATCCCATCTTTAGCTCAGGGAATTTATTTACGTATCTCTCTCTCTCTCTCTCTCTCTCTCTCTTTCTTTCCTTTTTTTTTAAACTTCACGGAGCTTACACTCTCTCACACTCACTCTCACTCCCTCAACCTCCTCTTCCACTCTCTATGACTCTTTGATCTCCGAATAATGACTCTTTAAATGAAAAATCCAAACTTAAATTGTCCATAATTTTTTATGCCTCACATTGTTTGTTTGTTTTCCTTTTATTTCCGGGCTTGAAGGTATAACTTGGCTTCGTTTGTTTATTTAGACACTGTCACTGGAATTGTCACTGAATTATGACCGTTTTTTCACAGAAATTTCAAAAATTTCAAAAATTTCAAAAATTTCCCCAAATTCTTTGAAATTCCCAAATGTTTGGTAATTTCCCATAAATGGCTCGTTTTTGTAAACAATCGTGACTCTCACTTTCAGGTGGTGGTTGAGGTGATGCGGGTGGTATTACAAGATGATGCTAATACTGAAGATCACTCCTGTCACCTCATCATGCTGATGATGATGTGTCTATTGTGAGAGTGTGGACTGAACTGAGAGCGATGGTCAATGATAGACGAGGCTATAAATGGGTGGCAGTGGCTCTGTGGCTGAGTTTGGTTTCGAGAGAGAGGAAAAAAATGCACAAGTCTAGTGGTGACAGAACGTGTGACTGTGAAACTGGGGGCAAGCCCGGTTTCGTGTGTCGTTAAATACAGCACTTGACTGAGAAGTTGCCTCGTTGCTCTCGCAGTAGTCGTTTCGAAGAAGAGGATGGATGGATCTCGTAGTAAAGTAAAGAAGAGGAAAGAACGGAGTGCAGGAGCAGCAGCAGCAGCAACCGAGCCGACACATGTGAACTCGTGAGTGTGGAATCCGAATTACCGTATGTACTCCAATGAGCGTATTAGGGCCTCGTATAACAGGAGAGTTCACCACAGTATTACCTATTATTGTCCCTTATACGGTACGGTAGCTATATAGCTATAGATTGGAAAGATGCGATGGGCTATGCTATAGTAATGGTATATAGATAGAGATATGGGTATAGGCCCATGTATACCACACTGCCTCTGTGACAACTACTGATGCTCTGCTGTTATTTTACGTTGTGTTTTGTGTGTGTGTGTGTGTGTTGTATGAAGATATTGAGTGGTTGGTTCGGCGGAGGATGGAAGGACAGATACTCGGTGGATGGATGATGGGAGGAGAAAGAGAATGGAGAAACATTCTGACGACTACCGTTCGCACTCTTCTCTCTCTCTCTCTCTCCTCATCACGTCCTTCCTTTCCCCTTCCTTCTATTCCTGTAGCAACGTATCTCTCTCTCTCTCTCTCTCTCTCTCTCTCTCTCTCTCTCTCTCTCTCCCTGTATATACTATGTATCTTGTGTGTCTTACCCACCTTCTGTATTCTGTAATGTTAGCTATAGCTATTACTACTACCACTACCATTAAGTACGATTGGGAGACTGCCACTAGAGACGTTATAAAACGACATTTTTTGAAATGTGTAAATACCGTATTTTACACCCTTTTTAAATTAGTTTCTTCAGACTTGCACTTTTTGAAAAGGTTCATAATTTGCTTTTACATCCATTCGAGATGATTTTACCCAGTTTAGCCTTTTTTGACTTTTTTGAAGTGTGTAGATACCATGTTTTGCACCCTTTTAAAATGCGTTTCTCTAGACTTGCCCTTTTTCAAAAGGTTAAAATGTGACTGTTACAACTTTTTGAAAGGCTTTTATCAATGTTTGCCTTTTTTTAAATGTGTAAATACCATGTTTTGGCCCCTTTTAAAATGCGTTTCTCCAGAGCGGCCCTTTTTCAAAAGGTTTAAAATGTGACTGTTACAACTTTGTGAAATGCTTTTATCAATGTTTGCGTGGATTTTTTAAAATGTGTAAATACCATGTTTTGCACTCTTTCAAAGCGCCAAATTGTTATAAAGAACTTATTGCCATTTTTGAAAACGTTAATACGGCGGTTTAACACCTTTTAGAATGGTGGTAATAGCTCAGCTTTTTTCAAAGCGGTTTTTACTAATTTTTGTTTGTTTTTTGAAAGCGTTAACATCATTGTTTTGCACTTTTTCAAAAGGTTGTTTTCAAGTTTCAAGCGTTTTTTAAAGGAGTTTTAACATCACTGGCTGTACACCTTTAAACGAGTATTAAATAACTAAACTAAATCTGAAATCGTGGTGTAATATTTAAAAGGCTCCTGCCTGATGAAGTATACAGGTATGTCTGTCTCTATGTTGTAAACTAGCTTCTACATCTTCCAATTCATGTGTAATCGGCAATCTCCGTATCCGTATGATGCTATGTATAGCTCTGAGCTATGCCCCTCTATATCCATAGCTAATGGACATACGATTCCCAAGGAAAGTTATAGGGTTACATACAGTCAGAGACGATTGTATTACGTTTTAATACAGCTGTGTGTGAGACTGGGGAAGCAATGCATTCTCAGTTGAGCGTACAATATCGTTTATAGGAGTGCATAGGCTACGTGTGCTATATAGGGACCAGGAATTGTGTTTGATGTATGTACTCGTTGATGCCTATATAAATTTGTTAAGGAACTCGCACTCAATCCCAGAAAAAGCGTCCCTCATAGATTTTGTTATAGGTTTAGAATGGAGAGTAAAAAGAGCTTATGTGGATAAACTTATGGCTCCGTGTAGAAGACGAGAGGGGCTGAGGGAAGGCCGTGCATAAAGCAGAGCGTCTGTTTCTCTCTTTTCTGCCGTGGAGAGAATGGAGTTGGATGGATTAGAGTTGAAATGGTTGTGCGCAGCAGCTTCCCTCTTTCCCAAGCATCGAGTCAAACTTCCTCTCATTTCAGAGAACACTCGGGATTCGTGAGTGGAGTTCCTTGCTGGTGAGCTGGCCCATGAAGGCCTGTCAACTCACATGATATTTCGGCTATGACATGGCCTGGCAGACAGGATTTTATTCCACAGAGAACATAAGAGCTCAAAACTCCTCTGTATGCACTTTCCTTCAAAGATGGTCTGCTAATTTAAATTTGAAGTTCAGAATTTGAAAATACGTAATTTCAAATTGGCCTTCATCTAGTATATTGTTATGCGTTTTTTACAAATGTAAATATAATTTTTTACACTTAAAAAAAATGAAAATATCCTGTGCTGCAATTTCAAAAATGTACAAATCCTGTTTTGCACTCTAAAAAAAGGCAAATATCATATTTTACAGTTTTTGAACATACAAAAACCCCGATTTTGGACTTTTTAAAGACGTCATTTTCCCATTTAGCCTTTTATTTGACATGGAAATACCAAGTTTAGTCCTTTTTCAAAACCCAGTGTCTAAGATACTCTTTTAAAAAACCGGGAATTATCGTGCATAACACTTTTTGCCAACGAACTTATCATCTTTTACACTTCCAGGAACTCCAAAATGCGATGTTTGTTTCGTTAACGAGTAGCGAGGTAACACATTTACTGTGGCTTAAATTTAGTCCAGGCAAAAACTAGGATTTTTAACAGCCACATCCTTCGTATTGCGCGGGAGGAAAAAGATGAAATGAAGAGAAAAAAAACGATTATTTAAAAGGAACGTAACCACGGAAGGAGCACTATAATCCATGAGGGATAGGGAAATCAGTGTTTCGATTTGAGACTGAACAAGAAGGGACGTTTGGCTGGGCATCGGAAGAGAGTGTGAAAGGTGTAGTGGGACATTTATCAATAATTTATACGAATGCTAATTGCATCACTTAAACAAATTGCTGGCGAGGTTCATCTACTTAAAGAAAGTCCATCTAACTTGTATTTTGTAATTGATTCGTGGAGTCTCAGCGAGTAGAACTAATGGGTAATTTATTTTATCCCAAGCGTCCATTAATTTTCACATGAGTTTGCACATGACTATAGATAGAGAGCTATATAGCGATGGATATACTTGCCTATATATACACATCCACTATCTGCTATCTGTAGCTTCGATCGACTGAGTATGTTTCACCCTTTGGATGCTCCAACATTTAGTCACACCATACCCCCTAACAATACGGACAGAGTCTCTCTCTCTCTCTCTCTCTCTCTCTCTCTCTCTTTAGCCGACTCATCCCATCGCATCCCAGAGTGCTCCATAGTCATCTCTCCACCAAAGGAATGAATCACAGGATTGGAAGGATGTTCGGATCGATGTACTAAAGTATTCACTGAATTTAATATATCGTAGGCATGAACAACCTGTGTTTTCCACAAATTCTAAATAATATCAAGTATTCAAGCATTCCTACATTCCTTCAGTCCAACAACGTATGGGAAATCTACGGGAGTGCATTCATTCTATTCTATACAGATATACTTGTACCTATCCTTGGTATAGGTATGTATAGCCTATACCTGTATATATATATATATCTATAGCCCACGTATTTCCGGTGAGCATTGTACAGATTATATGACGGAGGCAGTCGAAGCCAGGAGATTCAATGAATTCAGCTAAGGTTTCAGCAAAATCAGAATCAGGAAGGCGTGAAACTTTCGATTAATGCTTCCTCCGATGCGGAATTAATTCCGAAATGTCGCTACATTCTCTCCTGACTAAACTAATTTATGAGTGAAGACTTCCTCGCTGGAGCCAATACTGCCGCCTATTCAACATTCAATAGGCACTTCTGTAGCTGGTAGTGGTAGTGGTAGTGGCAGTGGTGGTGGTGGCATTGGTAGTGGTTCTAGGAATTCTCTTGGGGATCCACTCAAAATGTAGCTCTAGCCTTGTTTTTAATTTTTGAATAATCTCATCCTATCCATTTCTACGTAATAATAATATGTACTTGTACTTGCCATGCTGCAGTCAATTCCAATCTACAATGAATTTAGAATCGTAAAATCCTTCAAAGGCGACCGTAATAAAATTCACTCAGAAAAAAATCCGAAGAACTTTGCCACTACTATCAATTTTTGTATCGCACTTGATTGCAAATGATCTAAACAAATGATAATTTCCCACAAAGTAATGTTAACCTTTTCGAAACAGCATTATATCTAGTTTTGACCTTTTTGAAAATGCTAATTTGTAGTTTTACACCTTTTGGAAAATGCTGATTTCTAGTTTTGGACCTTTTTGAAAGTACTAGTTGCTACTTTTACACCTTTTGCAAATGTCGATTTCTAGTTTGGACCTTTTTAAAAGTGCTAATTTGTAGTTTTACACCTTTTGGAAAATGCTGATTTCTAGGTTGGACCTTTTTGAAAGTGCTAATTTGTAGTTTTACACCTTTTGGGAAATGCTGATTTCTAGTTTGGACCTTTTTGAAAGTGCTAATTTGTAGTTTTACACCTTTTGGAAAATGCTGATTTCTAGTTTTGGACCTTTTTGAAAGTGCTTGTTTCTAGTTTTACACCTTTTGGAAAATGCTGATTTCTAGTTTGGACCTTTTTGAAAGTGCTTCTTTCTAGTTTTACACCTTTTGGGAAATGTCGATTTCTAGTTTGGACCTTTTTGAAAGTGCTAATTTGTAGTTTTGCACCTTTTGGGAAATGCTCATTTCTAGTTTTGACTCTTTTGAAAGCGCTAAACACAGTAGATATAAACAGTAAACTTTCATGGTTTGCCAGTAAAGAATAGGTTAATGTATATGCACCTGTATTGCCTATGCAAAGTTGAGGAGGGTTATTATTGGGTGTTAAGTGGTTGGTTAGGTTCATAGGAAATTATGAAGTGATGATGACTTTATAAAGACATTTATGGAGGGAAGTTGTACGGCTACTGATGGGCTATACGATCAGTGCAGTGCAGTGATACGATGTTGCTCTGAAGAGATGAACAGTTACGCTGTGACTAATGTGAAGCATAAACTACATACAAATGCAAAGATATAAACTCGATTGTTTTGTATTTGTATTTGCTGCCTAGCCATAGCCTAGCATAGCATAGCATAGCATATCTGCAGAATAATTTGGATGGTTGGGAGTTTGGGAGGCAGCAATGCAATGGAGGTAGTGTGAGTTTGTATTCCAACACGATATACGACGCAGAGTGTTGTTAACAAGGCAGTTATGGTCGTTTAAATAGCCTGAGTAGAGATAAACCCCATCAAACGAGTCATTTTCCTTAATTTTATGACCCTAATAGACATTAAGTATTATATGACCGCCGCCGTCGAGAACGGAATGAGAAACCAACACACACACACACAAACACACCAAAAGCTCACTGCACACAGCTTCACGGCTTTCCCAATGTTTATGTACATTTGTCCGTATGTTTGTAAACTAACCTTACCTAGACCAAGTATGTATGCACCCAATGGAACTATGGAACTGGAGTCATATGCTATTTAGGATTTAGGAATAATAAATGTTTTTGTGCCGATAGGCCTGCCTATAGTCAAGTCACCTATAGCCGCCTATATACTCCAAGATTAATGGAAACAAAAACTGAAAGTATTCTGTATGTACCTACATACATACTTGCTTCTCGGTACAGAAGCAAGATCAACATCTACGATTCTCGCTAGCTGGAGAGTTGGACTGTGGAAGTGGAAGCAAGTGAAATATTTCTTTCTGCTCCAAACGAAGGAATAAACTCACCGGGTTTACTTCCTACAGTCACTTTACGACTGCTTTCTTGTAGCTTCTTCTGCCTACTACCAAAATAAAATAGAGAGATCAAAGACCAAACTTTCTATGGAGTTTCAACCGAGATTCCAAATTTATCCTTTCATGCTACACACTTGATAGCCCGCCGCCACAGAACACAGAACTGATACAGCAGATTTTATTTTATTTTATTTTATTCTGGCTTCATAATGTACATAGGTAGGGAGGTATTTTGCCATTGGGAATTGTATCTCTTGTAAAAATTGTAAAAGATGCGTTTCCATACGCCATAATGTGCATACCAAACAATAACTATAACCGACCGAGTACAAAACGGTGCGCCATGGCTCCATAACTCTTTGCCCATCTAATATGGAAAATGGATTCATAAAGACACCTTTTAAGCTCGACTGCCTCTATGATCAAGGCAGAAATTAACAGTAAAAATTGTAATAAGACACATTGCCATTTATCAATCGTACAAGGGATTATTACAGATATTTCGACAGGGGTTATAATGTGAAGATGAAGATAGCTAAAAGGCTCAAGTGGAAGTACGACGAGCATTTCCAGCAACCATAAATTATCCGTGTAGAGTTCACGGGCTTGTTGCCTATAGATGTACACTCCATAGAGGAGGCAGGCATCTTGGTACATCTTTGTATTTTAACTGACTTTTTGGTTGGCTTTGTACTGGTAAAGTGGTAGTGTTTTTATACTTTTATTTTCCGTACTTTTATCATGAGGCCCCCACTAAAAGCTGTAATAATAAAAGTGAGGGGAGGAGACAGGATTATTCCCTTTATATCTTCATTATAATAAAAAGGTGTTTTCTGTCTCATCGCACCAGTATTTCCTTCCAAAACAATATTTACAATGAATTGAAGGTGAAGGCTACGAGGTGCTCCGGGGCAGGACTCTGTAATCTTTATCAAATAAATGCATTCTACGGATGACGGAGAGATACAGAGACGCAGCCCAGCATCAGATTAGCTCATCGTCCATTGTCTTCTATCAAATTCATCCACACGCAGGAGAACGTGACGGGACTGGTAAACATTGGACGAGCAGAGTTCTCTGGCATGTAAAGCATGTCGCGGGTCAAGAGGCATTGTGGACTAAATCCCAATTGCCCCTTGAAAGCATTGCCCAACGTTTCATTATTTTCCCCTTTAATTAAGCCCCGGAAATAAACTGCTTATTGAATTCTGAACTCACTAAAAAACAGTGAGAGACCACTTTTAGTATTTTAAGAGTGCAAATCTCATTTTGACGCAGTTTTTAAAATTTACATACGATTTGTGCTATTTTTGAAAAGTGTAAATCCTATTTCACCTGTTTTTGAAAAGTCTAAATCCTATTTCACCTGTTTTTGAAAAAGTGTACGTGCCTGTTTTGCTTTTTTCAAAAGTGCAATTCCCATTGTTAAACATTTTTGAAAAAGTTCCAGTGCAAGTTAATCTATTTTGAAAAAGTGAAAATAGCAGCTTTACTATTTTTGAAAGTGTCAAGAACTGTATTTAGACCTTCAAAAAATAAGTAAACTGTTCATATTACCCTTTTTGTAGGATCATACGTAAGAATGGGTTGTTGGAACATGCGTCAAAATGTCTCTAAGGGGACGTATGACTAGTACCGTAGCGTCACGATGCTAGTAGGCGAGGTCTGGACATACCCCAGAATGCCTCTTCACCCACGATATCCAATAAACCACGCTTCCTTTTCATGTTCATAACCGCAAGGAGCTATTCTCATACACTATCATCGCCATTAAAATTTACTGCCAGAAGAATTACCAGCCAGCAAGTTGATTGAGTCTGTTCTAATTTTGAAGATTGGGGGTAGGAGAGTCTACAGAAATATTTTTAATTTTCAACACTTCCAATTAGGAACAACACTTGAATGAGAAGTACTAAAAGAGCCCTAACTCGAAAAAATCCAAGTGTGCAAGTCTATTGTCTGCCTAGCTCAACCACAGCACAGGGCAACAATGTATTTGTATAATTGAGTGAAAGATGGCTGGAGAGAATAATGCATCTCACGAGCAGAAATGCAGCCAGATATCAGAAACAAAGTCGAGCACATGGTGGTGGCTTGTGTGGCTGTGAAGGAAGGATGGATGCTGATTAATGAAAAGATACATGAAAAAAAAATGTGGAGATGGCTGAAACTGTCTGACTGGGCTACAGAGTGAGACAGAGGGTCAAATTGTGTTCTTCTGTGACAGAGTCTGTCTGCCTGAGCTGGAGCTTTGGAGTGGTGTGTGTGTGTTTGTGTGTGTGTGTGTGTGTGTGTGTGTTCGTGGGGACAGTTGAGTTCCGTATTGAGATGGAGAGACAGTTTAGACAGGAGCAATGGCGTTGTGTTGCCAATAGGAGGGAAGGAATAGACAAGATAAATAATGGTAGTGTAGCATTAAGAGACACAGAAAAAATTCATGCCATGGCGATGGATGGAAGTAGCGGGATTTGGACAAAGATTGATTATTTCGACAAGCGAAAGCAGAGCAGAGGGGGTTCCAACAACCAAAAGCATCCCTTCCCGTATGCAGTCTCTCCAGGCCTATAATTATTATAGGTATGCACCTAGGGGCCCTCCAAATATGACAGAATACATACAATCTCCGGTCAAATAAAAGTCAGTTTCAAAAGAGGCAAATCACGAATTTGTTTTGTTTATAAAAAAGCAAAAAATGACAATAACCCCTTGAAAAGTTGTTATTCATTAATTTTTGTTTTTTAAAACCAGGCCAAAAGTCATATATTGACGCTTCTAGAAGATGTACTAAAACGCTATATTACAGCTTTTCCAAAAGGGCAAACCATAGTAATACCCTTTCAAAACTCGTAACACATGCTAATAACGTTTTTAAAAACTATAAATCATTATTTTACCCCCTATTTCACAAATGCCAAACCAATGCCATAGTTCCTAAAAGGTGTATGCGATACTATTCTGTATTTACAATTTTTTAAAAAGTATAATTTTTTATAATAACCAGTCCAAAAAGTTGTGTAATTTCTTATAAAATAAAAATACTTTTTCAAAAACTACGAAATGCCGCACATTAAACTTTCTCAAGAACGCAAAACGGGATATTATGTAACAACATTTCAAAGAGCGGCAAAAGACGATACTGCACCGTTCAAAAAAGGTGTAAAACATGCCATGTCAGTATTTTAAAAGCATCTTCTTGTATGATACAATATTTGCAAGGCCCCTACAAAGTCTCCTATACCAATACAAAAGCACAAATACACACACACAATGTCCCTATCCTGAGAATAAAGCTCCCATACGCACTGCACACAACACATCTTTTCCCTTCTTCACGCTCCAAGAGAAAACTATTCGGTTTGTTCATCGAATTCCAAATAGGGTGGAGTTCCATCATCATTCCCTACAAGTGAGGACGAATGTCCATGTCGCACTCTGCCACTAACGATCCTGCTCCCGATTCCCTATTGATACGTGTCTATCACCAGTGTATCTGTCTCCCACTGCACTGCATTCATGTAAGTATTCCCAGCCATCTATAACTTTCACTATTTCCATCCTAACTCATCCATAGTTTGAGTCAGCAACCAGAGCCAGAGCCAGAACCAGAACCAGAACCAGTGCAGTGCAGTGCAGTGCTTGTGTGCCCTTCAGTAAAAAAATATAAACCGCCTAATGACCACAGATTCGACGAGTGTGTTGTGTGTACATACAATGTATGCATACGTTATGTGAAATGAGGTTGAGTTTATTAAATTTTGAGCGATTAAAATCCATTTCATACATGCACTCACTGCAGTCAGTCTGGGCCGAGGCAGGAATTGATTCGAAAATGCAAAACTAAACATGATTTATGGTTGACAATCAAAATTGAAAGTTATAATGAATATTTCATCAAAATCGTAGTAGACGTGGCTTGGCCATATGGGTGCATATTGCTTTAAAGCAAAGGGGGAAAGTGCTGCATGCTTTATGCATTATAGATATATACAAGCTGGCCTTGGATATAGGTAGCTATGCTATATAGCCAAGTCGATTAATTTTAATATGAAATGTATAATTTAAAATTTCAATGCGTTTCTGTATCAAATAAATCCCTTGTTATTACTATTCGGAAATATTTTGAAGGAACTGTACTGAACTTGCAATAGTAGTTTACGCCCACGCACTATCGTTATCCTAATCTAAATACAGTAAATACTAAAATAAAATAGTGTCACTATTTTAAGCTTTCATAGGCATCCATAGCAATGGCAATAGTACTATGGGGCTATAGTTTATTTTAAAAATTAAATATGTGCATAGACCATTCGATTACAGGGTACAGTCTTCACTCGTAAGTGTTCCCTTCGTGTAAATCGTGACAGTCTATGCATAAAATAGAGCTCGATAAGTACCTCGCCAGCGACCACAATACAAAGCACAATACAACTTCCCACACAAAAGGATTGCAGGAGATCAAAGTTATAGCATTCATCTATATAGGTATATATATATATATATAGCGTTGCATTGTCAGATATATACACTAACCCTGGTGCCTGGTAGTGTGCTGTATAATAAGAATGAAAAAAGGGCGATCAAGACACCGTTTTCTATAAGATTACATATTTCTTTTATGTATACTTAAGATCCCTTCCCGAACCCAAAAAGTGTGTAGGAAATTCACATTCAGCACTCGATTTTAGATTCGATTCTCTCTTCGTGTGAGCCCTGTCTTGAGAAGCCTGCCCACTGAGGGAGTAATCCATCCTCATCAGTGAACCGAGTATTACCATCATATATGTATATATAGTACCTAGGTATGTATATGTATATATTGAGGCTACTATAGCTATAGTCTATCTTAAACGGGCATTTCAGATTTTAGTAAAGGCATTGAGCTGCTCATCACAATTGTATAAAGAATACATTTTTATTGTTGTCCACAATAGTATGTAAGAAACATAGATTATAGGAGCTAACGCTAAGTAAAGTGCTTTCCCTCAATATCCCCCAAAAATACAATGAAATGACAAGGAAATTATACCCATGTATATAGGATGGGGCGACTACCCCGTTCCCCTTGTCTTATTGCCCTTTCCCTGTTCCCCCTACACAATTGCCCTTGTGCCACATTCCCCTTATGACTATTGCCCTTGTGTCATATTCCCCTTATGCACTATTGCCCTTATGTCATATTCCCCTTATGCACTATTGCCCTTGTGCCATATTCCCCTTGTGCACTATTGCCCTTGTGCCATATTCCCCTTATGCTCTTTTCCCCTCGGGATAATTCCTCTTATGCACTATTCCCCTCTGAACTATTCCCCCTTTGAACATTCCCCTTACGAGTTATGGTTATGCATTCGTTCTTAATAATTGTCGAAGGAATTCCTTCAACCGTGCAAAGAACTGCGTCAGTTAAATTGTATAGAATAAACGTAATCAAGAGTTTTGTGGATCTAACCACAGAAAATGTAGGTCAGTAATTTCAAGTAATCAAGTTTGTTTTCGGCTGTATAACCTTTTCAACAGTGTTATTAAGCCTTTGAGCGTCATCCGAGTATAACACACGCAAGAACCTTTCCTGTGTTAAAATCCAGTATGTCCTTAGAGATTTAAAAATTCACGTATTCATTGCTGTAAATAAATAAAATATACAAACAAAACTTAATTTTACCATGTTAGCTGCTGTTGAAGTTCTTTTTAGATAATTTTGATATTTTGATATAAAAAATGCCAGCCAACTTTTAAATTTTAAAACACAATTTGAAGAACTTAAATACACGAGTTTATTACCTGAAACTGCCCTTTAAACTGACATTTGCAGGTAGAAGTCATGATGTCGAGTTAGATATCACCAAGCACATATGTTTATCAGATACAATTTTACTGCTTCTCAATGATATTCTAATTCATGCAATTAAGCACCACTCGCATTTCTTGAAATCCCAACGCAAATGTTCCTCGGTATGTATATAAGCGTTTGTGTCTCAGCCTAACTAAAAGTACCTATACCTAATTAATTAGCCTTCATTAATTTGCGGGTCTCTAAGTGTGCGTGGGGGTCCAAGGGCCTGAATGGAATAATGTGCGGGTCTCCAATAGTACACGGTCTCTAACAGTACGGGGGTTTGTGGAACCACTTTTGGTGTTTAAATGCGCACAAATAAGTGTAAGCCTACTTTAGAAGGAAATCACATATGCACTTTTCCAATTAGCGACAGGTAAGTGTACTGCATGTAAAGAAGGCTGCGCAGGTTTTAGCACTTCGTAGTGTTGTAAACGGGCGATGCTTACCTGTCGTTAATTGGAAAATTGCAGATGTGGTTTCCTTCTAGAGTAACTTTTGGGTTATTAAATAGCTTAAATTAAATGCGACATACATTTAAGACGCTTAAAAGTGTTAAACTTAGTTTGTTTATTCTACTTTTGGAGAACTAAATTCAGAGTAGTTTAATGGTGGTTTGGATAATGCGCGGATCTCTATTAATACGCGGGTCTCTAATTGTACTCGGCGGTCCGAGGTGCTGAATGGAATAATGCGCGGGCGTACTAATACATAGATCATTTACGGTGCGTTATTATATTTCAGTATAACAAATACGATTTAACGGACGCAGTTCTTTGCACGGTTGAAGGAATTCCTTCGACAATTATTAAGAACGAATGCATAACCATAACTCGTAAGGGGAATGTTCAAAGGGGGAATAGTTCAGAGGGGAATAGTGCGTAAGGGGAATTATCCCGAGGGGAAAAGAGCATAAGGGGAATATGGCACAAGGGCGATAGTACACAAGGGGAATGTAGCACAAGGGCAATAGTGCACAAGGGGAATATGACATAAGGGCAATAGTGCATAAGGGGAATATGACACAAGGGTAATAGTCATAAGGGGAATGTGGCACAAGGGCAATTGTGTAGGGGGAACAGGAAAAGGGCAATAAGACAAGGGGAACGGGGGTAAGACCATAGGATGGCTAGGCTATGCTATATAGCATGCATCTACCTATATAGTTATAGCCTCCGTATCCCTTGGAGAAAATAATGAAAATCGGACAATTTTTTGGACGATTCGACTCACCGTCAACTCCCAAGTGGAGGGCTCTCCTGGGTAGTGAAGTGGGAAGAGAGTCTAACACCCTTTGAGACTTCCCTGCCCCCCATGCCATATCATTATCTTCTTTAATAAATGCTCTTTTATTTTTATCGGCTCTATACGAAACATGTACGGTCTCTAACGGATGACGGTAACGTGCTGAGTGACTATACGAAAATAGGAAACTACTTATTCAAAACAAATCTGGAATTATTCTGATGCATTCCCATCTCACCAGTTGCAACGACAGTTGACGATGCGATGGCGACTCTCAATTAATCCTCACTTGCATTAATTTACAAATTAGTCACATTTTGTTTCTTTTTTTTTCAAGTTGATACAGAAAATATAAATTCATGGGTCTAAATTTAATGTAGAAAATGTCAAGAGCAAAGGATGGGATTCTAACCATGAATGAGGCTACAGAGAGAAAAGGTACTTGAAGTTATGCACACAGTCTCATAATTTAAATTCACACTCGCACCCCTTCTACACACTCTTTGAAGCACATGGTAAGCTGATGTGGTATTGTATCAGTACTAGTACTTGGTTACCATACGACACAATAGAAATCTGAGCCTTCAACTTGAATTCAATGGAAAGGAACACATGGTGAAGATTTTGCTCGTGCTTACAGTTAGCAGCTCATATAAGAGAATCTATCCTATGGACTTGAAGAAGAAGAAGAAGAAGGAGGGAAGACGTGCATGTAAAATGGTCATAAAGTGATAATAAATAAATTCTGAATTTCATGCAGACTTGTCTCTCGTCTCCTCACACAAGTTTCGTCGGATACGGAATACGGAGCTGCTGGTCCCTAGAATGCGTGGCCACGTGAAGAGTTCTGAAAATATTATAAATGCATGCAATTTTGGATGGAAGTAAATAGTAAATAGGCATCGCTATATGCGATTGTGCCATCGTCATGGGTATTAGCCTTCCATATAAGATCACCATATTTTCTTCCATCGTGTATTTAGAATTCTGAGCATAATTCGGATTACTTGTGGTGAATATTTGAATTTATGCGTGGATGATACACCAGCAGTTGGAGTGCTAGACCGTCTGCAGACGTGACAATGCAATGCACTGTGTGCCAATGCTATAGGTATAGGTACCTAGCTTTGTATAGCTATATGTAGCTATATAACTGAAGAGATTGAATTTGAATGGACATTCCCATTCATTGGGCATTGGTAATGGTAGTAGTGTATATATTACATGCCTATATAGAATGTGGGTTGTTGAAATGAAATTGAAGCGCTTTGTACAGATTACAGATATAGGTGGGTACATAGGTACGCGTTGCTTTGGATTTTGAGTGGAGAGAAGTCTCCGTTAACTCAGATTGAATTAAATTTGAAAATTAATTAAAAGCTCCGTCAAGCTATAATGCTATGCTGACGCTGGATGCAGTCATCCATGTATGACTAGTAGTACGTCTGTGTCCATGTCTCTGTCTCGCTCGCGAGTGCTGCTCAATGCGTGTGTCTCCTTGCTTCTGAATTTGCATCCTTTTGTATACCTTCCCCGTCTATTTGTATCCCATATTTATGAACAGATCCAGTCCGCATTCCAACTTCAACTCCACTCCACTCTACACATGTTCTACACCTCATGGTAATGGTGGCGGTGGGACGGATGGGATGGCTATAGGTGTTAGATAATGTAATGGGAAGGACACTCACCGAATTTTTCCTTGCGTCTTACGTACCTATTGGCTATAGGTGTTAATCTAACACGGACGCATAAATAAATGGTACGGATATCGGTGGAGGAGCTGGTAGCGTCGTTGAAGAAGCATTGTGGGGTAAGTCCAGGGCCACTTAGAAACTGGCTCACAAAGATTGTAAATGCACTTTTGCGAATTGTTGCATACGGCTTTTTAAGGAAGTAGGTAGGTAGTTTTTAAAATATAGAACAATTGATATTTGCACTTTTTGAAAATGCTAAGAATGATATTCACTCTTTTTAGAAATGTAAAGAAGGGTATTTGAGGTTTTTGAAAACAGTAGAAACGGTGTTTGCACTTTCAGAAATGGATTCAAGAGGGATTTGCGGTTTTGAAAAAGAGTAGAAACGTTATTTGCACTTTCAGAAATGGATTCAAGAGGGATTTGCGGTTTTCAAAAACAGTAGAAACGTTATTTGCACTTTTAGAAATGGATGCAAGAGGGATTTACGGTTTTTAAAATAGTTGCAAATGTTGTTTTTGCTTTTTAAAAGTGCTAAAAATCAGATTTACACTTTGAGAACTGCAGTAAAGACTTATAAGCTTGGGGTTGACTGAATTCAAAATGCTTCTTAACCCTCGATAGATATTCCCATGCACTGAAAGTACAGCTACGTCTTTTGTTGTTTTTAGGCTCCGTCTTGCTGTAGTGGAACTCCGGAGCTTCTGGCTTGGAGAATGGCGTATACATAAGGTGTGTCTAATACATTTATATTTGTGATGGAATTTCCTTTATTCTCTCATCCAATTCTACTCTGAAATCTATTTCATTCCCTCGTCTGACGTCCCATGCATTTGCATAGGTAGGTAGACTCCATGGTTTGGTGGATCTTGGATTCAAATTCAAATCCAACGTCGGATCCAAGGAAAACATGGGAAACTATGTGTGCGTCTCTCTCTCTCTCTGAAAGTGCATTGCTTTGGTAGAGTCTGGAGTGGCAAACGTGAAGCGTGTGTATCCATTCTGATATTTTCGTGTTCTGTTGGTTGGAATTGTGAATAGGTTCTTGGCAACTTCCACTCCCAGCCTCCCACCAAATAAATGGAATCAAGTTTGAAATGAGAGTGTCTCTCTCCCTCCGTCTGCAGTTCTTCCGCTCATTCCTTAGGCTGCTGGGGAAGTGAAGATGAGAGAGAGTGTGAGACGGAATGGAAATAACCAGAAGGAAAAAGAATGGAGGGAAGACGAAACTCCGGAAAAGGACGGCAGCCAAGATGCGATGCACTTTCCAATGCGTCGGCAAAGACACCGTCACCAACACACGATAGTCAAGACTCGTCTAATATTTTATACGCTTGTAATAGGACAGACAGACAAGGCAAGTCTCACTATGTACGGCAGAGATTCTATTTCATGAGATATCTGTGTAGGCATCAGTGTTGAAGGAGCACCAATGACGTTGCTTCAAAGCAAAGTGGCGCTAACCCCACGATTTTAGGATGCAAAGTGACGTGTTTCTATACAATCTCCTAAAAACAAGCAATTTGCTTTTTTCGTACATGTTGATTGACAAGGTCTTAAAAATTACTTGAAAATTTATGCTTACAAATTTTCACTGCTTGCAAAACCTCCAATTTTCATTTTCTAACTGTTTATAAACTCAATTTGGACTTTTCAAAAATCGCAAAATCTCCAATTAATCATTTTCAAAACGGTTATAACCTCAATTTGGACTTTTCAAAAATCGCAAAATCTCCAATTAATCATTTTCAAAACGGTTATACCCTCAATTTGGACTTTTCAAAAATCGCAAAATCTCCAATTAAACATTTTCAAAAATGTTAAAAACTCAATTTGCACTTTTAAAAACAAGCAAAAGCAAGATTTACAAGTTTTCAAAACGTCTAAAAGCTCAATTCACATTTTTTCAAACACTTTTTTCACATTTTTTCAAACACATTTCGATAGCGCTCTATAATTTATATATATCGAAATATTAGTTTTTTGTCAGGTTCTGTGGATATACGCCATTTTGCATCCTAAGCAGCGATATAAACTTGCCTATAGTGTTGTTATAGACATATATAGATATACCCGTCTATGTTATACATGCATAGCTTTGTATGATCTATCTGTACAGTCATCCTCCTCGTCGCACTCGGACGGACAGAGTATCAGCTCGCATCAAGTGCACTGCATACTAAATTGAAGAGCGCCGTCGCCGTCCTCCATCGCAATAAATCTGTCAATCTATCAAGCTAAACTTGAAAATATATTCAACCCAAGGGAAAAAGATTTGTAATGTAATGCTGCTGCATGTGTGTGTGTGTGTGTGTGTGTGTGTGTAGTGTGTGATCCATGGATTGAAGTGAGTCGTGCTAAATATGAGATACGTGAAATCTTATCTCCTTTCTAATAAGACCAACCAACTCCGGGATTTCCTTGTCGCTCCATTTCCATTTCGTTGGAGTGGATTGGTCCGTTGAAACATGTACTATCGCCTGTCATCAAATTTGTTGACAATATATTTTTATTCGTAAGCCTAATGCTATTAAACGCACAGACGTACCTACACTCACATGGGAAGTGGAATAAAGTTAATGTACCGTAAAGCACCAAATAGTTCCCCCGGGCACTATTTCAAAGTTCGACCTCTGCACCCGGGCACAATTAGAGACCGGGCACAATTAGGGACCGGGCAC
>JAQFZC010001239.1:0-32633 GCA_034695205.1 Dicyrtoma fusca
GTAGAGAACATACGAGACCAACGTTAAAATTCGGTAGAGGAGAAAATTAAAGTAGAGAACATACGAGATGTCTACCAAGTTGCGAAATGTAATAAATACTTATGTACATTTTATCAAGAAATTGCAAAATTTCATGGGTTTGGAAAATAGAAAATGAATCATCTGTTTACACGTCGTTCAAAGATGCAAATTCTAACACCTTTGCGTGCTTTTGAAAATACAAATACAGATTCTGTAGATCTAAAAATAATAGGAAAACTCCTACATTTTACTCTTGTAAAACGGTAAGGTACTCCGCATCCAGATGACTCTAAAAAGAATTTTGACATGCATCGTCTTAAAGGAAGCAAGCAGTGCTTGAAAAAGTGCATCCAGTTTTACATTTAATAATTACGCAGAGGCCGAAGCAGTGCTGGAATTAAACCGGGACGGATGTTGGTGCTTCTTTGGCTCGTTCAAGTGCAAGACTGACTGACTGAAGACTGGCGGAGGAGTTGAAATGAAATCGTATAGGAAGACGTTGCATGAGGATGAAGTATGCGGCGTGTCATGCCATGCCGTGTCAAGTCCTGACATGACAAGCCACGTCCATGTGGAGCCTCGAACTGATAAAGCGATTGGACCACCCGACCACCGACTTTGACACGAACTAATGTGCCAATGTTTTCAGTCTCCGTCTCACATCACAGCCCAACTCGAGTCTTCCGTCTTCACCATCCTGTCCAAGTCTACCTCCGTGTCCGTAGCGTGTGTGTGCAGAGCAGTGATGGAGTCAATCAGGGAATTGCTACGACGTTTTGTACAGCACGCAGGTAGGTTGGTAAATAAAAGAGTGGAGCATTTAGCACAAGAACAAGAAGAAGAAAAAAATAATAAAAAAAAACAAGAAACGAAACACACTTTTGCATACAAGTAGGTATACACTGCAGGGCTATACAACCGCTATGTACAACTGACTACTGAGCCAAAAGGCAGGAGGTTAGACGACTGTACTTAAATAAGTCGACCATGCCATTAGGAAGGTAGTGGCAGGATATTTTACATGATAATAAGTTTAATTACAATTATTACAGGTGTAGCAAACATTATATTTATTTTATCGACTCTACAAGGAAGGAAATTGCAAGACAGGCACAGAATTCCATGAAGATTATAGACTGTATTTAAACAGAAGGGGGAAGCTATATAGTTTCAAAACTATTGATCTTATCATTAAAATCCGAGTGAAACACATTTAATGGAGCCTAATGCATGACATCAGTCAAAGCTTGGACAGTAATAAGTCCTTCATTATTCCCCATCCACCCAAATACATAATTATCGAATATTTTATTTCAAATCCTCTTTCACGTCACTCTGTCCGCCCGCCGGACCGTCCCTAGGCTATTAGCAGAAGTATATAGTATAGTACTACGGAAACACCTCTACATATTATGTAATATATAAATATATATATATATACGCAGCTTGCTTAGGTACTAGTTAGCAATGCTGCAGAAATCTCTTTTGGACCGTTGAAATTATGTTTTAAAAGAGTTTCAAGTGAGAATTTTGAATTTCGAATTTTGGAGTCTGGAATTATTAATCAGAGAGCGTCTGTGCTGATGATGTACGCTAATGCAGGTGGTAATGATGAGGGTAATGGAGAAGGTATCTATAATTTAAGTAGAGTTTAGCGGACGATTGTCAAAATCCTTCCATCTCATTTGATTGTAGGACGGAGAGAAATAAAATAAACGACTTTCAATGAAGCTCTGTGTCTGACGAGGGGGGAATGAGTCTTTGACTGACCAATTTCAAATCAAAGCACGTCTCCGCACTCAAAACCATACAATACAATGGACGTAATCACAGTCTCACCAGGACCACATCGTATATCTTGAGACATACCACGAAGCAGAAGGGCAAGGGGCCATGCAAATATTACGTCATCCACACAAGAAAGTTCCCTTTTTCCATCAAATGGCATGGGCTAATGGCAATAACTCCCATTTTTTGTTTTAGAAAAATACCAATCTTAAATTCGAACATTTTGGTTGAAAAAAGCTTTATTCTTTAGCTACTAACCTTTAAAGCTTTGGGTACTAAAAATCTGTTGGGATTTTCTAAAGTTTTTAAAAGTAGGATGTCGAAGGCCTTTGGGGAAAGGTACCCTATACCAAATCTGTAGAGACGCCATTTTGCAATGCCCCTGTGACATTATTGTACAACATACGATGATTTTTATTCAAAATTAGATATAGACAGATATATATACTAGTAGCTATAATAACTTAAACCAGGTAGGTATTTTACCTAATCCTAATCCTAAGATCCCTACAAAATAAGAGTGCTAGTCAATTTTGTGACATTTATATATAATTTGTAGAAAATGTTACCACATTTTTTAAAAAATTTTGCTATTTTAATTAGCAACTTTGCATATGACCTGAAAAATTCAGAATTTCTAGTGTCAGCCCTTTGCCAATACAGACGTGAGAAATGGATAGGTATGTTGTTGGAGGGTATATCTGTACTTAGCACGTGAATTCAAGTTTTTTTAGACAGCATCGTCGGCGTTCTTCCCTTTAATGCTAAAACAAAAGAATGAAAACGTCAAATCAAGACCAAAAGTCCAAGCAAACTAAACAAACTACTAGCATTCAAAATAAATTCGAATCCATTCCCATGCCATAGCTTCTCCTAAAAGGATGCGTCTGTTCGACTATCGTCATTTCTTTCCATGTTCTGCCAAATAACATCCCATACGATGACACTAATGGGATTTACGGTCTTTTTGCAAGATGCTTAGCATATTTGAGTCATCTGTCCTTCAGGTTTTTAAGAGGTAAAGTGCATTCCGGGACAAGAACATCAAGAAAACATGACTTTAAAAAATTGTAAATGAATTTCTTGAACGATTGAAAATACACAATGTGTTGTTCGTCCTCAAGTTAATTTACATTGAACATGTCCGCAAGATTTTATGGGAAAAATTGGGCCAGAATTCGACAGAAAACGATGTCTAAAGGTAATTACAGATAAATGAAAAAAAAACAAAAAATCCGAAACAAATCAAGGTCAAGTTTCCTCACGTAGCTTTTAAAACCACTTCCAAGGCACCGTTTCCTATTTTTAAATTTGAATTAAATGTGGAGATGGACAGAACACGTATAAAATGTTTTTAAAAAATAGGCTATACGTATAGCAACGGCTATGGAAATAAAAATAAATGTGTGCGGCGTGTGCAGTGGAGGTACTCTAATTCGAGAGGAAATTAATCCCGTCATCTACGGTTCTGCTGAAGGATATACTAATCGGCATTTAATTGTTATTGTGAGAAGTAGTGAGAATTTTATGACGCTTGAAATACAGGGGAATACTCGTAACTAGTTACACAGCACCATTTTTTCCCCCCTTCCTCCTTTTATAACTCAATAGGCTTGGGTATAAATTTAATACTCAGAGTAGTTAAATTTATAGCACAGCAATGTAAATTATGGTCTAGTCATGGCGTGAAAATAAGTAGTTTCCAATGTAATTTACAACCGGCTAACTAAAGGTTTACAAATATAGCCAAGTGCACACAGACACCTCAACTATTCCGTACATCTGTCCCATGTACTTGTACTTGTATTCACCTCGAAGGAAAAGCAAAGCCCATTGCAGCAATGTTGTAGGCAGGTCTTATATACTATGTATGCATATATGTATGTGTGTATGTATGTGTATGTGTGTGTATGTATGTAGCTGTGAATGTGAATCTGTTTCAGTAACATCTCTGACCCGTCAGCACTTCTTTTTTATAGACTTTTTCTGTAGACATTTTTACTTCTTTTCTAAATAAATTCTAACATCTTTTTTTTCTTTGCTATCACCAACACAAACGGAAGGCTTAATTTCAATTTGAATGTTTTACATGTCTTTTTCACTGAAGAAGCCAAATTGGGTTTCCAAAGTTTAATTGAAAAAAGTGGCCATCTTTATGGAATTTCATTGAATTGTAAAGACGACTTTAGATTGTAGTTGCATAGTAGCTTTTGTATCAAAAATCGAAACCACTAACTTTTACATGATCAACGTATGTATGTATCTCTGAAAAAAGCATGGAAATTGAGCATTTTGAGCCTTTTCAAAAGCAGGCAGTTTTATTATAACAGTTTACACTTTTTGAAAAGCTTGGACGTGCAATATTTTGTATCTTTTCAAAAGTGTGTAAAGCATGCATTTATTACATATGAAGAAAAGCATCTAAATAGAAGGTTAATCATGTTTTCAAAAGCATGAAGATTGCACGTTTTGAACCTTTTGAATCCATGTAAATAGGATAGTTCTGCATTTTCTTAAAAACTTGTAAATAATACATTTTTAACCGTTTTGAAAACACGTAATTGTGGGGTTTTGCATCTTTTCAAAAATTTGTAAATAGAGCATTCTGTTTCTTTTTAAAAGCATTGCAAATAGAATTTTTGGATATTTTTACGAGCAAGTGCTTTGGGCATTTTGAACTTTTTTAAAGCGTGTAAATGGGGCATTTTAACTTCAAAAACATGTATGTAAATAGTGCTGTTGCATATTTTTAAAACTGTGTAAGTACGAAATTGAAAATTTGAACTTTTCTAGAAAAAAAAAGGTATAATTATGTAAAATGTATTCATTACAAGACATTTTGCGATTTTCTAGCACATGAAAATGTGGCATTTTGCACCCTAAACCAATTTATTGAACTTGAACCTTTACAGTCCATTAACATTTTGCTTCACCAGTAACGACGCGCACGAGGCAGTAAAACTACTACGAAGATCATATTCTAGATTAGCAGAACAATCTACACAGATTTGTGCTTTTCAATTGCAATCATTACGATAAGAGAGCATAGTGGTGGATAGGCTCTTTAGACATGGCAAGCCAACCAACCACAGGTCCTCAACATGTGGGTCAACGTCATCATTAGACTGTCACCAAAGAGCTCGAGAGTGGGCGCAGGATGCAGTATCGACTTGCTATCAGCTGATAAATAAAGATAATAGTCGAATCCCCCAATTTAACTACATTTAAGGGCTTCTTATATCTTTCTAAATGCAGTGCGGAATAAATTATTACAATGATAATGGGCTCAACTTACCGCCGCCAGATCTTGTAAGAAAATCTGCAAATTTTAAAATAAATTTTCCCCTACTATTATGCCCACATTTCTGAGAGGTGGACGAGATGCTTGATTTGGCGATTGTGGCTTGGAAAGCAATTTGAGCGTGCATTAAGGATGTTGGCAGAGGAGATGAGTTGTGATTCCTTCTATCAGTGCAATCAAAATCGTATAAGGAATTACAGATATCGTTAATCCTACAGCATCTTGATCTTGAGGACTGAGTGAGTCTGTGAAGATGTTTCTACTCAACAAAGATATATAAAGTCGAACCTACGGGATTAAGATGGGATGATTACATCATCAGGGTTCAAAATATAGAGGTTTCTGGGACATAAATATAGTTCCACAGAAGTTCCTATAGGCATATAGGCGAGGAGGTAATATGTATAGTCAAATTCTATCAATGTAATGCAGCATCTACCGTAAATCTTGGATTGGTTTCTGTTAAATTTATTTCTAAAGTTGGATGTACCAAAAATGCCCATATACCAAATACGAATAAAGATACTTCTTTGAGACTTTTAATTAATGGAGTAAGAAAAGTGTTTAAAAAATGTCGACATAAAAGCCTTTCATTTCAAAAACCAGTTTCTGTAGAATTTTCTATTAAAAGGTCAATTTCAGTAAAATTTAGAACGGGCAAATGTTTTCCAGAGCCATTTTGAAATTCCCGCATTTTTTCGAAGCAACAGCTCTTTAAATCTACTTTTTGAAATTAAAAATACTTGTAATCTAATATTTGAACAGTGGACATTTTTTAAATCTACGTTTTTGAAAGCAACATTTCTTTAAATCTATATTTTTAAAAGGAAAAATTATGTAATAAACATTTTTAAAATAACAAATTATTCTGTAGTCTACCTGTGTAACAGCAAGAGTTCTATAAATCAACATTGTTAAAAGCAAAGATTTGGTAAATCTATTTTTTTAAAAGTTGAATTCTTTAAATATGCTTTCTAAAAAGCAACATTCCTTAAATCTACTTTTTGAAAGTAGGTTACATTTTCTCAAATCCACATTTTTGAAAATACCGATTTTGTAAAGCTACGTTTTTGAAAGTTAAAATTCTTTAAACACGCTTTTTAGAAAACAAAATTTTTCTCTAAATGTGCCTTTTGAAAGCACCAACTTTGTAAATCTACTTTTTGGACACATGCTTCCTAAGATGGATTTCAAAAGTTGAAATGTCTGTATAACCAACTTTAAAGCGTTATTTCTGCATTGTTCGTTTCCGTTGAGCTTGATACCCGGGTATTATTTTTGATTTTCGGTTGCTAGTGGGGGCTGTACGGTGTACAGGAATGTGTATGGTGGCTGGCTGGAGGACGTAAGTTGAGTTGTGGTTGGGATTTGTGTGTGCGGTGTAGTTGTTGGGAATGGACTCGAATTGACTTGGAATGTTGACTGCGGAGAGCCGTGATGGTTGGCGTTATTGGTTTGGTTGACTGGGGCTGAGGACGAGATTGTTTGGTGTGATAGAATGTGAATGTGAGTAAATGACTCCAGGAGCGATAAAGATAAAGGGAGGTGAGTTGTTTATGATGCTCATGGCGGCCTACCATATCAACAAATCAACCATCACAATAAATACAATCGTGTCAGCGTCAGCGTTCAAATCAACGGTCAACCAAAACTGGTAATTATGTACTACTATTACACATTACTATTACCAGCCCATCGTTAACTACCGCTGTTTTATTACCCTTCCCTACCAACTATTTCAATCTCTATTTAATGGCCACCATTTTATTAAGTTTTCACGAAACAAAACCTTTAGCCATTCATCCCCAGCCACAGCCACAGCAACAGCAACAGCAACAGCAACAACAACAACAACAACTACTACTACCACATTCTACTCGTCCACCATTGCATTGCATTGCAGCCATGGTCAAAGCTCAGAGTAGTTGCCACGACATTCTTCTCATGCCAACAACTAACAAGTTATATTCCTGCCCCCCGTCCATTCCACACACACAGACGCAATTCCACTCAAAAGCTCAAAGGAAATCAGCTATGCAATAGAAAACAGTCGAGGATATAATCATACACACGAAGCATCCATTATTAATCTGTCCAACTTTTTAAACTATGACCACTTCTTTCTCTTGTTTGTGCCGACTTCGGGACTTCGGAGTATTTTCTTTCATAGTCAAGTTCAAGCTAGGAGCTTGAGAAGCAAAATGAAGGACGTTTAAGGAACAATTACAGATTTTGTGGTAGATAGAGAGAGATTCGACAGACATTTAGAAACCAATGCAACTCATATTCTTATTTAGTATTAAATGTATGCATAATATGTAAAACATTTTCTACTGCTTAATTTAGGGGATTTTGTATTCTTTAAAAGCATAGCAATTAGACATTTTGCATCTTTTGAAAAGCAAGTACCTAAATGGGACATTTTGCACCTTTTAAATGTATGCAATTTTGACATTTGGCCCTGTTTTGAAACATACAGTTATGACATTTTGCATCTTTTCAAAATTGTGTGAATAGAAGGATTTACACATTTTCAAAATTGTGTGAATGGAAGGTTTTGCACTTTTTTAAAATGTGTGAATAGAAGGTTTTGCCCTTTTTAAAAATTGTGTGATTAGAAGGTTTTACACTTTTTCAAAATGTGTGAATAGAAGGTTTTGCACTTTTTCAAAATGTGTGAATAGAAGGATTTACACTTTTTCAAAATTGTGTGATTAGAAGGTTTTACACTTTTTCAAAATGTGTGAATGGGGAAGGTTTTGCACTTTTTCAAAATGTGTGAATAGAAGGATTTACACTTTTTCAAAATTGTGTGATTAGAAGGTTTTGCACTTTTTCAAAATGTGTGAATAGAAGGTTTTACACTTTTTCAAAATGTGTGAATAGAAGGTTTTGCACTTTTTCAAAATTGGGTGAATAGAAGGTTTTGCACCTTTTGGAAGCAATCAAATGGGACATTTTGCACCTTTTAAAATACATGCAATTTTGATATAGGTATTCCCCTGTTTCAAAACATGAAATTTTGACATTTTCCACCTTTTCAAAACAGAGTAGCTGCCTAGTATGCCGACTTACAATAGCCTGCATCTCTTTGAAATCGTTGTAGTAGGGCATTTGTCCCTTTTCAGAGTTGTAAGCATAGACCATCCATTTTCCATCTTTTTTAAAAAAAAGTATGTAAATAATGATTTTGACATCTTCTTAAAGCCGTGTAATTTGAAACTATTTTGTCCACCCTTGAAAAGCATTTGTAACTCGCCGCTGATCCCTTGGAGTCTAATGAGGATACGTCAATTCGTGTCTCAGCCCTCGCTCTGGCACTCTTGAGTAAGTTTCCATTTCCCCTGTCATCGTGGAAGTGGTTGTGGTGAATATTTGTGTACACTCGAGAACACTTCCACACACACGGGATCTAATAGGAACACTGAACATGACATGACTCGTCTGTCCGACGGTTTGTCTGCTTATTTTTCATTGATTACGATTATGGCCACAACTTGGGACTTGACTCACTGACAGCTCCACTAATGTCCGTGGCTTTTCTCTCTTTCTCTCCCTGCGTGGAGATGTGGGGAAGCCACTCATATCGCCAGGTATCTCTCCTATCTCTCCCACTATCTGCCCATCCATCTCTCTGTCTCGCTGTCCGTATTAAATATACATTCCCCAGCCAGCCTGTCGTGTTCTCTAATTACAAGGCAAGCGAGAGACAGTCCAGTCAAACGCGTTTGGAGTTTCCCCAAGACTTGGGACACATTGCATGACTCCACAACTTAAACATCCCCATCTTTTAAAATTCATTAAATTTTTACTTTCCGAGTCCATTCATTAGTGCCTCAGACCCGCAAAAGAGCCAATACTTATGTACACAGGGAAAAAGTCTACGAGGATAAATTAATAGCAGAGTCAGACCGGGGGACGTAAAACGAGATGCACATTCAATTCTCCGTAAATGTTTTGAGTCAAGAAATTTATTTTGACGTTTATAACGTGAGTTATAGGAGCGCATGGTGAGACCCATTGGAACGTCACTTCACTCCTGTAGATCGAAATAATGTGAAGTGAAGCATGGTTAAGTAGGGTGTTCAAATATTTTATAAATTTGTAGCCAGGGACGATTTGCAAATGGGCATTTGATTCTTGGGAGTGCAAGTGAGTGGTTTGGAGGGTGTGTGGGCGTCAATTTATCCCGTCAAACTTTTGGCACACAAATCGTCAAAATAGTCATGAATGCTTTTTACGGGCTTCCCTCTCATATGACGCATCCACGGTATGTACCTATGTAGTTTCTCCAGTTTTTTTTCTACTCCCTCTTATTGCCACTAGGTACTTTACGAGAGAGAATGAAAGGAGTCGACTTGACAGCCACAACGACCAAATTATCAGCTGTCTTTATATTATCGTTCGCACTAGATTTAAAATTTAATTACGCGTGCAAATGAATTCTTTCTACTTAGAGGATTTAACAGGACTCTAAATACATCTGTCATCTTCCATTTGCACAGGACAGACACAAAAACATACAGAAATAAATAGCAAAGGAATTCCTTGCCAAAATTCAAAATGCAATGCAATGCCTTTCCCTAAGCCAAGTTTGGGATCTTGCAAATCTGACGTGATCTTTTAAAAACGAGAAGTATATTTTATTTACAGAAGGCAATGACATTGTTTTGATTCCATTTGGTTCTGGATTTTGTGATACATTCCTGAAGATACGTGTCCACTGGCGCTCTGTGTCTTTCCTTGGACGTCTTGGACTGGAGGCCCTTCTGTCCGGAATACAAATACAGAATTGAGTCTTGTCGGGGAGAAGGATTAAACATCCGGCCGTCGATCAAAAGACGAAGAGGCGAGTCGAAATGGCTTACAAGTCATTGTTAAGGGAAGCCAATTCAGTCATTAAAAGCCATAATTGAGCTGTCTAACTACTACTTACTCTTATCAAATGCGCCTTGAAACAAAAGGAACTGAGAGAAAGAGAGAGAGAGAGAGGAGGGGAGGGAGATCGGCTCTCGGATGCAATGGGATTCAGTGCACTGTCAGGTAATGTAATGGTAGAAGCGGAAAAACTGGATTTTCATCTTCTCGTCGTACGGCAAAGCAAGCTCGTTAGTCTCAAACTCAAACTTAACCAGTAAATGCATGCCGTCACTGTCAAAGGGGCCTTCTAATAATTACTAGATAGCATCGGATGTAAATACTGTATTTTTGCATTTTTCGAAATGTGCAATTAGCATTTATTTTACTGTTTTTGAAAATATCAGTTAGGTAGGTACTTTGGTATATCCTTTTTTTAATATGGCACACGGAGACTTGAGATTTTTAGGTCTTCCGAAAGCTGTATTATCATGTTTTGCCTTTTCAGAAATGAATAAGTAGCATATTTGACTATTTTAGAAGCATCAGTACCTCAAATACCTTTTTTTAAACGGTGGAAATATGACCTTTAGCCTCTTTTGAAAACTGCGTTTCCATGTTTTACCTTTTCTGAAAGAACGTTTTATTACATTTTGCCATTTTCAAAAATGTTAATATCATACCAGCTACAGCTTGGTGTTTTGAAAGCCGTATGTAATTACATACACTGATGAAATTTCTAGAACTCCAGTATAAACGTAACTGGTGTCCCTTTGAAGGAGAGTTTGCCTTTCTAAAGAAAGCCTTAGTATTTGTAAAATGACGTCATATTTGAGAGGCCCTTAATTTATTCCTTAAATGCGTTTAATTCCTGTACAGTCATATACGCACCGACGTTCATTGTATGTAAAGTGTGTATGAAGTATGTGAGCACTTGGACTTATCGTTCGCTAAGTTACGTTCACGTTTTTCTCTCGTACTTCAACTTCAAATGAACAGATTCTCATTTACCTCCTCTGTGTGGATCCTTCTCTCTGTCTCTGTCTCTCTCCTTCGGTCCGTCCGTAACTTCCAAAATATCTAAATACCTGTACAATTTATATTCATGAGGCGCTGTGGTCTGCATTGCAATGGACTTGAAATTGATATGGAACTAAATATCAACACTCAACAGCCTAGCATTTCATAAAATAAGTGTAGTTTTTTTCCCCTTGGCTTTGACTCCCAGCTATCTGTAATTTGATGGATGTCATGCATGCGAATTCAATCAAATCATTCTATCAATTCAACAGCACGTTTCAACAATAAAAAATAAAAAGTAGCAATAATACAAAAAATATGCAATTCCTTCAACATTTCAACAAAATTACAAACGTAGAGGGTTTTGGGATGAATTGCACTACAATGAAGTAATAAGGAAACGTTTATGTAAGAATGTCAGTAAATGAACCTGTTCACTTTATGTGTCAAATCTCATTTCGAAAATTCAAAATCAACCCGTTTTCTTTCATAGAATTTGTCAACTCATTTGGAAAAACTGCCATGCGGCAAAGTTTGCAAAGTTTAGTTTTAAATTATTCGGAACTGGGCTGCCATGGAAAGAATGCTTTACAAAACTGTTCTTTGTACAAATTAACTTTTTCAAAATGGTCATAGCAAGAAATTAACATTTTCAAAAACAAGCAAAAAATTTACTAGAGCTTTCAAAAGGATCAAAACGAGAAATCACCATTTTCAAAAACATGCAAAACAGTAACTAGCACTTTCAAAAAGTTCAAAACAAGAAATCAACATTTTCAAAAACATGCAAAACAGTAACTAGCACTTTCAAAAAGGTCTAAACAAGAAATCAACATTTTCAAAAACATGAACAACAGTAACTAGCACGTTTGAAAAGGTCAAAACAAGAAATCAACAATTTTAAAAAGTTGTAAAATTACGTATATGACCGTTTAGAAAATGTTGCTCGATTTTGAAAAGAAAATTTTTTGAATAAAAAACACAGTCGAAATTTCTGATGTAGATTAATCCATTCGTTGCCTATTACACGTTACATCGTTGCTCTATACGAGAAGCAACTTGCAATTTGAAAGAGTAAATGAACTAGTAATTAAGCTGTATATTCATCAAACCCCAAAAAAATCTGTCCTGCGTGGGTTAATTTGAGGAAGTACGTTTTAATATTTTAATTTGAGGAATGTCAATGTCAGGAGATATTGTTCCAACGATAGATACACCTCTTGTGCCTTGTTAAGTGTCCGTCCAGAATGGTCAAGAGTAGTATTTAGCGAACAAACAGTAGAAATTAAATTCATTTACCAGCGTAACTCTGACAGTGATAATGACGGACGGATTGCATGCAAAGTTTTCATGTAGACATTAAGAGTGGACTCACTCTGGTGGATACTGCATGTAGATATGTGTCAGTGATAAAGTGGGTAGGTAGAGCCAGGCTATGACAACAGATCATATCAGTCCCATGCACGATATAGGCATAGGCATGGGATAGTAGGGTATAGCCTGCCTCACTATATAGCCATTACTGACAAAGGTGTGTGCATACGGAGGATGGCTAATCGCAGGGACTTTTGGAGGAAGAGAGGAGGCGGATCCGTCCTGACGCAGTCAAGAGTTGAAGTATAAATTTTAATTTTGAACACACAAATAAACATTAAAGTCATGAGGACTGACAGAGGGAGAATTTTAAGAGAGTTGGCGCGGATGCGTCCTACAAGAGAGAAGAAAATAAAACAAGTGGCAGTAGTAGCAATTGTTAATTTAACATTTGTTACTCCTCATAGCATTAATCAATTTCTTTGGACATTTATAATCTCTCCATACATGTTCCCATCTCGTCCCGTCATGTTCAGATGACTCTCCACGTTTAATGAGTCCCTCTGTCTGTCCTATGCGTCTACCTACTGCACTCCGCATATCGCCGGGGAAGAGGCATTTAGCCCCAACTATGTACCAACTTTTTACCCATCTTTATAAGAAGTGGGAATACCACTTTAAAAACATTTTCAAAAATAGTGTTACTGCTTTTTGCAAACTTTTTGAAAATAATAAAATTGGTGTTTGTACTGCTCAAAAATAGTAAAACTGGTATTTACACTTTTTCAAAAATAACAGAAATACTATTTACCCTTTTCTATAATGCTAACACTGCTATTTACCATTTTTCTAGAATGCTAAAACTGGCATTTACATTTTTTTAAAGTAGTAAAAACGATATTTATGCTTAACAAAAATGTGTAGTGTTGGTAAAAATATGTAGCCTTTTTCAAAACTAGTAAAACTGCTATTTACCCTTTCAAAAAATGCTAAACCTGCCATTTACCCTTTCAAAAAATGCTAAACCTGCCATTTACAACTTTTAAAAGTAGTCAAAATGCTATATTCGCTGTATAAAAGTGTGTAACCCTGGTATTGAGTCTTGTTCAAAACTAGTAAAACTGCTACTTACCCTTTTCAAGAATGCTGAAACTGCTATTTGTAAATTTTTAAAAGTATATGCTATCTATTTGCGTACTTTATAAAAGTGTTTAAGCTGGTACTGAGCCTTTTTCAAAACTAGTAAAATTGGCATTTACATCCCTTTTTATAGACATTTTAGATTAGACACACAGTTGGTTGTTGAACCTTCGGTCAAAATAGTCTTAAGGAACCGTTGGACTTGCGTCAAAATGCTCTTAAACTCAGCGGAGCCTGGACTCATCACAGCCCACACAACATTTTGCTTCTTCGCTCACGATGTGTGTGCAATGTGCAGACGCACATTTTTTCCTCCCATATATCCGTCTCCATGTCCGTACTTTGCCGTTTGTACTGAATTCCCTTCCCCCGTGTGCATTTTATGATTATTGTTATTACAAAAGTTGTAATAAATTAAATTGTATAATACTCGTGTCTGTATGTGTAGGGACTAGGCGAAAGCCCTGACGTCCCAAAGTTCGAGTTCATCATGTATGTAAGTACGTGTATCTATGCGTAGAGCTACACACACACACACACACACAGGGAGCAGAGGGGCTATCTATCATTAGCTAGCATTTTGAATTTCAACTGTTCGTTTAAATTTCATTTAGATGCGGAAAGCGCTCCTCATCAAATAAATCCATTTGGATGAGACAAAATGAACAAAGGCGACAACTGAAAAACCAGAAGCGCCTGCCATGCATATTTATTAAGGGGCACAGGGGAAAAAAATATGACTGTCCAAAGCTCCTTGAGACTCCAGCCTCACTATTTACACTCACGTCGACTACTCGGTTCCGTTAGATTGTTACTTTATAAGGTGACATCCTTTGGCCTGCCAGGTCTGAGCAGATACGTTATGGTTATGACTGGGCTGTGTGTGTGTCAAAAAGAAAAGAAGAGTCTCACAATTCAAATGTTACACACTCATTCATTTGACTCAATGCCCTGTGCAGGTCGTAAATTATTTCCCCTTCGTATCTTCACTTGGCAGAGCGAGGCAGGCAGGCACACACGTCCTCAGTGATCTCAGAGCAACTGTAGGCCTCTAGCATGGATGTACGCTCTGCACTGTCAACTTCTGTCAGCTTCTTTCTCTCAACTTTACGTCTCCGTCCAGAGCCCAGAGCCCCGAGTCGAGAAGGGAAAGATGAATGGAAGGCATCTCAAGTCTATCTGGTGTGTCGCCTAATAGCCCGTAGTTACTGTACAATCCAAGTCCCGACCACGTCCATTATGTCCATCTATCACCCGAGACCACATTTCATCCTCAACTTTGTTTTATGATCATATCAGGCAGTTTCCCTCCACCGGAATTATACCCTTCAACTCTCACCATGTGCTTCCCGTTACTCATTTTTACAACACAGAGAGAGAGAGAGAGAGACGGACAGGCGCGGAAGAATACGAAATTAAATTAGCATTGAGAAATCACTGGTCTGTGACTGGAGTCTAGACTCACACACACACATCAGAATAGAATTGCGGCCATACAATTCCATTAAGTACGTTGTTCCTTGTTAAGGTCCTTCCTTTTAATTTATTGAGGGGCAATGATTCTCGAGAGGATGAAGAAGAAATGTTTAGTTTTTAAAGGTATGTACAGATACTTGTCCTTTCATACTTTCATAGTTTACAGTTTTATTTGCATGCAATTCAAATTATTGGGAACTGTCCTAGTGGCAACCCTTACTGCAAAACTACTTTTGAAAACCGACAAAATTCTTTAAAGATGTTCATTGTCAACTTTGTTTTTGTATAATCTTGTGTGAAAATGGTCGAATTTTGAAAAACTTTTTTCAATTAACCTATTCGGAACTGGGAAGCCATCGAAAGAATGCTGAACAACAGTGTTGTTTTTACAAATTAACTTTGTAAAAAAGGTCAAAACGAGTAATCAACATTTTCACAAACATTAAAAGCTAGAAATTCACACTTTCAAAAATGTCAAAACTAGAAATTAACACTTTCAAAAACATTAAAAACTAAAATTAACGCTTTCTGAAAGGTCAAAACTAGAAATTAACATTTTCAAAAACATTAAAAACTAGAAATTAACACTTTCAAAAAGGTCAAAACTAGAAACGTATTTTTTTCAAAAAGGTCAAAAGAGAAAATTAACATTTTCAAAACCATGTGAAACTAGTTGCACGCCGTTTCGAAAAGGTTAAATGTTAAATATACTGTCAAAAATTTTGAAAATTTCATTCAAAGCCATTAATTTCCAACGGACATGCAAAGCAAATCTAAATGTTTTTTTAAAAGTTTAAAATTTCTTTAAGCTCAAGAATTTTAAAATGACACATTTACAGTCTGCCTACTTACTATACTTACGATACACTACTTCTGTGCTTTCAGCGCTACAAATACATATGGCTGTCTGAGAGTAGCAATAGAAAAAAGCTGCTTTAAACTGGCCTTCCAGTACAGTGCAGTTCCATGTAATATGTATGTAGTACTACTAGTCTGTTGATGGTGTAAAAGGACGCAAGCTGATTTGGACAAGTTGTGCAGTGGGTGTAGGTGGTGGTAAATAGAGATAAATAGAAGTAAATAGGATTTCTATGGCCGATAAGAAGGGAACAGGAAGTGTAAAAGTTGTAAATAGATATTAGTTTGGAGTCTAAGCTGTCATGCATGAGACTATTAGGCGTGAAATGTTATGTTATGTTGTGTAGTGTCACTGCTTCTGTCATAACTAACACTCCACCAGCATTTCCCCGCACTTTCTTCCAACAATCCCGTCCGTCCGTCCGTCGGTCTGTCCGTCCGTCCGTCCATCCTTCGATCCCTTGGAGTCGAGTTGAGTGGGCGTCGGGAACTTTTCTCTAACCTATGACTCTTTATAATCATATTCTTTACTCATACCCACTAGGACATGGTCCCCTAATCCTATACATTCGTACAACTACCCCAGAACATAGCCAGAGGGATATCGGTTAGTTGGTAGAGGAGGAAAAGTCTCTCTCTCCCCAGCCAAGCCCCCCACAGGAGTTGAAGAGTGAAGAAAGAGCCCATATAAACCTCCATCGGCAGCACATAATAATGTATTTACATAGAAAATTGCATCGTCTCATAAATATTCTCCACCGCGTACTCATAACAACTTGAGTGAGACTATTTATTGTCTGTTTGCTAAATGGAACTACTTCTTTCACGGTTCCACGAGGTCCCTTCTTCATGAGCGGAGTGAGTGCTACACTGCTACACTGCTACACATCCATTTCCATACAGCTATATAGCTATAAGTATAGCCTCCCTTCTCTGCCCCGGATATAGGCATGCCCTGTTTTTAGTGTTTTTTATGGAAACATTGAATGTAGTTGCCTGCATATTTCATGTTTGTGAGAGGGTTATTCCTTTATGCTTTAAGTTCGCATGGGAATCGTCTGTAATTCGTACCGCTCATTACATATATTACCTATATTATCATATCCCACTCCTTCCCGTATCAAAATGTAAACCAGAGCCAGACACACACACACACACACGCAATTTCTCCCACAATACGTACGTAGCTATAGTAGGTACTGTGTATGTACTCATGTGGAGTGTACTGGGGAGTGAGACAAAAAGCCCTTGCAGTACCATCCTAAATTGTGTGGACTACAACTATGGATATAAAACGATGAGAGAGAATTTTGTGGTTTCGGTTTCAAGAAATGTGTATATGGGGGGATACAGACATCGAGATGGATGGACATATCGTGGGCGGAGATGCATTGTGATTGTGGACGAAGGATAAGGCCAGTCATCCAGTCCCTGCTTAAAGGAATTCTGACGCAAGTCCCACCGATCAACTCCGGTCCTCCTTTTTTTTAAAGTGTAAAGACCAATTTATCACTTTTTTTAAATAGTAAAACAGGCATTTATACTTTTTTAAAAAATAGAATTACAGCCATTTAACACTTCAAAATTACCTACTATAACTTCAAGGCACTTACACTTTTCAAAAAAGTGTCATAAGGGTATTTGCGTTTTTTTCAAAAATGTGTCAAAAGGGTATTTACACTTTTTCAAAAATGTGTCAAAAGGGTATTTACACTTTTTCAAAAGTGTGCCAAAATGATATTTACATTTTTTCAAAAAAGTGTCAAAAGGGTATTTGCGTTTTTTTCAAAAATGTGTCAGTGATATTTACACTTTTTCAAAAATGAGTCAAAGTGATATTTACACTTTTTCAAAATTGTGTAAAAGTGATATTTACACTTTTTCAAAAAAGTGTCACAAGGGTATTTGCGTTTTTTTCAAAAATGCGTCAAAGTGATATTTACACTTTTTCAAAAATGCGTCAAAGTGATATTTACACTATTTTAAAAATGTGTCAGCGATATTTACACTTTTTCAAATATGCGTTAGAGTGATATTTACACTTTTTTAAAATGTGTCAAAGTGATATTTACACTTTTTCAAAACAAATAGGTAAAGTATTGTATAAAAATACGTTTAACTGAGGACTTCTTCCCAAAGTACTTCTTGACCGACGCTATACAGCGTTTATAGAGTGGGCTTTGAGGTGGGTATAAGTGCATAATGTAATCGTATAGGTAGCGACTATATTTGGGTGCATGTGTGTGAGTGTGTGGGAATTTATATGCAAAAATCTCGTGGATGGACTGCACCGTAATAAATAGTTGGCTGTGGTGAGGAAGAAAATAGGCTTGTTCGTCTCTGGTCCTTTGTTGTGTGGGGAAAGAAAAAGCGGAGAGAGGAAAGGAGCTGTAGATCATCTTTATGGAGGCCAGGAGGAGATGGCTCCTTGCATCTTGTACATGGACTCCTCAGCGGATGTCGTACATTGAGAAAATAAGCTTATTTTATCTTGGTCATAAAATAGAATTTATGAACGCCTCTGGAAAAAAGATCACAGCCGGCGAAAACGCCCGCCTTCTCTCTCTCGCTCTCTCCCACCACTTCCATCTCCCAGCCTCACCACCACAGCCAAGTCATTTTCCATATAAAGCTAGTTTCCTAGAAAATAGCTCACGTCGTTGGATCGTCCTTCCTACTCCTCCTATCACCATTCCCTGTATTTCCCTTCACTTAATGACTCCGTCTTGGCCAGTCGCGGCTTCAGCTATGCATACAGATTCCACGGGCAACGTAAGTGCCTTCCATGTAGACATTTTAGAAACTGAATTTTTTATGCAAAATTTTGCTTTGCAACATTGGCAAATTCTTTACTAGAGTTCAAGATACAACTTTTAAATCGATGGACTTTTTACAAACGTGCCTTTAAAACCTATGAAAGTTTTGAAACAAATAATTTTAAAAATTTATTTCAAAATTGGCAATGTCTTCGAAAGCACACTTTTTAGATTTTTCGATCCTTAAAATAAGCTTTTAAAATCGATGGAATCTTCAAAGGCGTAATTTTCAAAGAGCCAATAAAGTCTCTAAGAATTGGCAAATTCTTCTGGCTTTTAAAAGGACACACTTTTCAAAATGGAGAGTTTTAAAAATACGCTTTCAATATTGACCCATTTTATTAAAACGACAATTTTCATTTAGATTTTGATTCAGCTTCATTTGCTTTTAAAAAGTGTTTTTCTCCATGTAAGTTATGTTTAGAAACGCCATCAGAATCTAGAATCTGAGAAGTAATTATTGGCATTCTTTCCTGTCGAAGTACATAAAATGAGAGAGAGAGAAGAAATATTTTTATTTCACTGCACTGATGCTGTAATAGCATACTTATAGCATAGTCGCTATAGGAAAGACAAAGCAAAGAATAGTATCTACTTTTTTCTTAAATAATTATCCATGATTTCCAGTCGCAATCTTGTAACCTCCTATTTAGATATAATCCACTTTACATTAATAATTTATCCATGTGATCTGAAAAATTGTTCTAACAGTAACAGTAACAATAGTCCAATGGCGTACTTTTGTGAATGACGGCGTTTTGAAATCGTCTATAAATCCCATAAAAGTGTCTTTCTATGAATAAATTTGTCGTTGGGATCAAATTGAAAGTGAAAACAAAAATATTGCTGTGAGTCGAGATGAGATGTTGTCTACTTTGGCAGTCGACAGACAGTTCTGTCCTTTTTACATTACAGTGCATTGTCATGGTGACAGGGAATGATGTGAAGGATCAATTTATTTTTTGCTTACTGGTGCAACCCAAAGTAGGTGGTAGGTGGTGGTAAGGAGTGCGAGTGGAGAGAGCAGAAAGAAAATTAGAAATGTAAGGGCATCCCTGGAAGTGTAATCTACTCAGCACCCACACCATAAAATAGATGATTCTCAATGAGCCGGGCTGTCAGAGGAGAGGAAGGGAAGGGTACATTGAGCAAATGTTAAATAGATTTGGTTGGGAAGCGGTCCTTTATTTTCCGCTGACGTAATATTTGGTGAACCGTCACCATTTTCAATTTAGAGCTAATGATCTTGGTTTGAGGGCAATGTGGCCTATTCAATGGGACGACATAGTCAGCGGGACAGTCGAGTCGTGGCGGCAGCCGTAATATACCTACAAACTTATTATTTCATATCGTCCCATGAATTCACGCTCAGCCACGGAGCTCAGCAAAATGTGCATAAAATGTATAGCGTGACGTGGCGGGGATGATGGAGCGAAGCTGAAGGACCTTGCAAATACAACACTTGAACCCGCATCACTCTTTCAAAATAGGCTAAATGCTCATTTTATTTTTTTTCAAAAAGTGCATGGACATATTTTCAAAAGGGTCTGGAACCTCTATATATTTAATGATAGTTGTGCTCGAAAATGGTTGCAAGCCCAATATTTGCTTTTTTTTAAATGCTAAATAAGGCCCTTAGACATATTATAAAGGGATAAAACGTGATTTTTACATTTTTGAAAATAGCATAACACTATATTTACATTTTAAAAGGACTAAAATTAAAATGCGCCTTTTACATTTTCCAAGACGGTTAAACAAGATACAAGATAGCTTTAGCTTTATAGTGTAAACAGTTGGATTACACACTTTCAAAAAAGGTAAAATAGCGCTATTTGCATTCTGAAAAAACCCAAAACATGATATTTACACACATTTTAAAGGAGCTAAAACGTGCTATTTACATTTTGGAAAATGGTAACACTTGATATATGATATATGATTTGATTTTTTGAAAGTGTAAATTGTGAAACCAAGGTATTTTCAAGAAGACTAAACTAGGTAATAATACATGATATTTACATTTTTAAAAATGGTAAATTATGATGTTTACACCTTTAAAAAAAGGTAGTTACTTAATATATTTACACGGTTTCAAATTTCTAACAGTGCGCATCATTTAAAAAATGTTAAAGCTTAAATTGATACATTAGCATTTCAAAAGGTATAAAACCTAACACTTAAAAATGGTTGAAAATATCAAAATGGAGCAAAAAGAGAAATAAAAAAATAGCCCTGGCACAATAATTGCGAGGCTCCCTGCCCTGTAACGCGGAACGGTGGGAAGACTGAGCTGGAGAGAGTGCATGAGTGGAGAAGTGTATGTATGGCTGTGTGAATGGGGAAAAGACGGAGAAGATTGGAGGAGGGAAAAAAAGATGAGATTTACATGAGTGTGTGTGTGTGAAGGTAAAAGGTGCGTACATACGGGCATTTGTAGTTAAGTCTCTCGTCTGGGCTCTGAGCAGAGTGAACATCACCATTGTGAGAGTCATAAACAAATTTTCCGTGCCATAAAAGTCAAGGGAAAAAATGGTAGTGTGGAGACGTTCGAGCCAAAACGGCTTGCACTTTACGCCAATGCAAAACACTTGGCGAGAGATTTACACCTCAGTAACAAGACGGGTAAGACATTCTCGTTTCTTCCCGGTTTTTTCCCAGTTTTTTTTCTCTTCTTCTTCTTCTTCTTCTCCCTTCTTCGGGCTTTTTCCCTTCCACCCCTCTCAACCTCTCCATCATCATCTTCATCCTCATCATCATCTCAACGTGTAGGACGCGTCCATGTAAACTTTCCTCTCCAATTCAATCCTCAATGCACATCTCAGTCTCCGGCCCTATTACTTCCACATATAGAAAATGATGAGGACTGACTAGCGAGCGTTAAGTGCCACTACCGACCAACGACGTCAGCCGCCCTCTTCTTCCACACATTTTCCTTCAGAGTCTCTCTGTCTGCCACCATTTCTTCATGTGTAGCACTCGAGCTCCAAAACTCCCGGGAAACTCTTTTAGAAAGTGAAAGAACGGCACATTGTTGTTCACCTGAAATTTCCCAACCATTTAATGCACAATTACGACACACCAGCCCAAGACCCCAGCAGTTATTACACGGTAGATCGTAGAAAAGCTGCCAAGAAATAAAGCACACTAATTTTCATGTTTTGCACACTTTTTTGTGAAAGATTTTTGCTCAGCAATTTGCCTGGTTTGAAAAGTTTAATATTGCAACCTTTACATTTTTAAAAAGAATTTATTAGGTATTTTACGTTTTTAAAAATACTGATTTAGCAATTTTGCTTCAGTTAGAAAAAACACAATTAGCAATTTTACATCGTTTGAAACGACTAACGTAGCAATTTATATTTTTTGAAAATATTATTTTAAAATGCTATGTACTTGTGGGAAATGTCCATCTAATAATGCTTTGTATTTTAGAAAAATTGCTCAAAATCAATTGAAATAGTGCAAAGTTAAATAGGAAAGGCTCCTTAAGCAGTAGAAGTGTGGGTAAGTGAACAATACCTGTAGGAATGAAAGGATTCTCTCAAAATCTCCCTCCACAAGCGTTACAGTGAACAAAGTAAATGAGAATTTATTCTTACACAATTTCCCATTTCTTCTCCTTGAGTTCATTTACTCGATCTCCACTCCATTTCACATCGCATCGCCATAAAAATCCTCCTCGACTCACTAGAAGAGTAAAAATGTATGGTTAGTCAACTAAAGAAAGGCATTGCGGAGCCTCCAAAAATTTCATGGAACATCCTCACAAAAGACTGCTGTATAATTGTGCACTTTTCCATTTTATCCCCTCGAATTGCCGATTACAGTCAATCATGAGGAGGATGCTAAAGGCAGAACGATTATAATAAAATTATTATAAAGGCCGCATATATGTATGTACAATACAGTGTACTACTACACATCTATTCACAAGCGCCTACCGGCTGCAAGTCATTTGTACTTAATGTACTTGACAAATTCATAAATAACAGGGTCACCATCGTATTAATCTTTACGACAGGATTCCTTCGAGATAAATTAGTAAATGTTTCCAAGAGGATGCCACCTCTTGATTTGACTTTGCAAAAATTAATTCCCCCGTTTGCCAAATAAATGTACGACTGTCATCTAAAGCTGTCTCTCAACTACCCAACAACTCGACGGGATATGGCTCCTGAGAATTTCGAGGAAATAAAATAAGTAGGAAAAGGTGCTTAGGCCAATCAAGAGGCTGACATTGAGGAAAAGCAGATGGCACGTTAAATATTTGTCTCTCTTTGAGTCTCAAGATAAAAGACAGGGAAGACAAGATGAAGACGACAGCAGAACAGTTTTTCATTTCCATTTCTCTTTAAGGATGCATTGCAGTGTGACAGACTCGCTGAGTCTCACTTGTGGCGCAGAGAGTCTCAGTCTCCGAGGCAGTCGCAGTCGTACATGTGTGCTAATGCAACGGCAGAAAAATTATTGGCTTTCTCGGAGCAATTTACATGATGATGACGATCACATGTGAAAATCCCATTAGAGGTATCTAGATAATACACTCGCATGCATCAGCTCCTTCCGCCTGCCCGGCATACTTGGGCTACAAAGAAAATTTTCAAGGACTTTGGATCCAACATGAATGGGAGTAGATTGGAGAAGGGAAAGGCAATGCAAGGGAAATGCTACTGCACATTCTGTGCTGTCAGGGACCTCGCAAATATGACGTCAGCTTACAGAAATTCCTTTCAAGTTTCGAAAAACATTTTTAAGAAGGAGGATTTTCAATATTTTCCTTTCAAAAAACGCCAAATATGTTGAATTTAATCCCTTTGAAAAAACCTAAAATTATTAAGATTAAAATAGGGCGTTCAAAGATTGAAAAATGGGAAATTAACGCAATGAAAAGCGTTAAACGTAAAATTAACGGTTTAAAAAATTGTAGACGGTAAAAAATTATAGGATTTTTTGCCTGTAAAAAACGTGGTAGTTTAAGACGTAATGAATGAAGGGCTCCAAACGACGTAAAGAGAGAAGCTCCCGGTAGGTACTGGCGTGGTAGTGTGTGAGTACCGCTATGTAGAGTGCAGAGACAGCGGCAGAAAGCCAAAAAATGTAAAGTTGTGTAAAAATGAGGGTGGAGAGGCAGTCGACGGTGGATATGAAGGAGGAAAAAGATGTTGGAGGAGTCAAAAAGGAAAGTCGACGTCCCCTTGGGGACAAATGGGAATTTATTGGAGGCGAGCACATTCACATTTAACATTTCCTGGCATGGATTAATGAGCCACATATTTTTCTGTGAATAATTACCCCTGCCATCCTCAAGCAGACTTCTGTTCGCCTCTCCGTCGACTCCTCAACAGACAAGACGGAGGCACAAGTGGAAGACGCTCCTTCCCATCCACGGACCAACGCCACTCCAGCTTCCCTCATTCGCCTCAAAACCATTCCAATTCTCATTTACTCCACTCTTCCTTCGCCCTTATTTCCACTCACTAGTCATCTCGGGACAGAAGAAGCAATTTGACGGGTCTCTCAATCTCATCACGAGCAACGTACCTATATCAGTCTCGAAACCACAAAGATTGCACCGTTCTTAAAAAAGAACCACACTCACTCTTTTTTTCTAGGCAAGAAATGCTTTATTGACGTTTTTTGAAAAGATGCGAAATGTTCTATTTTAGTCCTATTTTTGATTAGGTTTAAAAAAAATAAATTCAAAAACTTTTTCAAAAATCCGGGAAACGCAAAAATACACACTTTGGAAACCTTACAAAAATGTTTTGCGATGGGACTCAAAAAATGCAAATGGTGCAAAATGGTTATTTACAAGTTTCTGAAAAGCTGGTACATAAATGTCTGAATTGCAACATTTTTGAAAAAAGTGCAGGATTGATTATAATGTGTTTTTGCAGTGTCTAGCATAATTTTGAAAGGATACAATTTGCGGTTTTACACGTTTTCGAAAGGATGCAAAGTGTATGAAGGTACCTAAGGCTTTTAAAACTACCTATAAAAATTATGCAAGGAATAGTTACATAGTGTTTATTCATGATTGAAAATGAAAAGGTAGCTTTGCTCGTATGATAATTTTCAAAAGGACAATTTTGCCTCTTCGCCCTACATATTTATACTAAACGAAATTTAAACTACTTTTACAAGCAATTCAATTGAGCCCAGTGCAAGTTAGTGCGTGTACTGCAATGCAATGCCAAGCGAGCAGCCCAGAATGACAAAGACACTCTGTCCTGCCCCAAAGCGTCTAAATCACGTCGTATCTCTCAATCTGTCTGTTCGTCTGTTCGCTGGGAGCACAGAGAGAGAGAAAGAGAGAGAGAGAGAGAGAATGGAGGGACGGAAGAAGAGATGAGCATTAATATGTGAGCAATGCGTCTGAAGTTGGTGGGGAAGAGACATGTTGTTCGGGTGAGTATGCTTTATGTTCCCACTCTATCAGCACGTCCACCGGAGTGAGTCAACTAGTAATACGTAAAATAATAGCATCTGTCTTAATCTTCTTCTCAAAGTTACAACATGCATCATTCTTATTCCGTGGTAGGTATTGAGGCAGTAGGCTAAAGTTGGCAACTTTTAAATCGGAGCACTAATGAAACCGTCCCATGCAGAGATACAAGGTATAGTCCCCGTCTCTCTTCCTTTTCCGATTCATGTGCGAAGCAGGCAAGTTCGTCATCCACAGAAGCCTCGCTGAAGAAGCAAAAGGGCCTTGTGATCTATCTCCCGTTTCAATTGTAAAAATGGAGAGCACTACTTATTGAGTGTCAAGCACCAATTGTTTTGAAACCACATTTTCGAAACTTGTAAATATGACGTTTTGCCTCTTTTTAGGAACATTTAAATATCCCGTTTGCCCTTTCAAAAACTTGTACGTACGTCTCTTGCACTTTTTAAAAGCGCAATAACGCATTTTCCACCTTTTCAGAATCATGCAAATAAGACATTTTGCATCATTTCAGAAAACGTGTAAAAAGAACAGTTTACATCTTTTCAAAATGTGTCAATATAATATTTAGCACATTTTCAAAAACATCGGAATACTACATTGCATTGCAGGGAGCATATTTTCGTAAACACGCTATCTTACAATTTTTACGTCCCAGTAACGTCCCGAATCCGGGAATACTTTTTCTCCGATTTTCTAAAATTAGAAAATGTGCACTTTTTCACTTTAAAAAGTGAAGGAATGTATTGTGTGAGGCAGACAGGCCACTTTGACTTTGTGATCGTTGTTAGCTTTGCTTCTCCGTTGACGATGATGTAGCGTGGACTTGTATGAAATTAGGGATATTTGTCTGAGTTGCATGTATTTTTCTGGTGCCTTACTTCTCTTTCTCCTTCCACAGTCTGCCGTTGAGCATTCAAGCTGAGTTTCAAAAAGCATTCATTGTTTGAATTTTATCTGATTTATGGACCACATCACGTCTTTTATTGCTAATGCTCCCGGTTAGTGCCATAAATATTCCGCCGACGCACTTTCTTCCCCGCTGCTGCTGCTGCTGCTGCTCCCTCTCTCACTCTCTCTCTCTCTCTCTCTCTCTCTCTCCGTCTCCACAATCCAGGGAAGAGAAAAGCCATGAGGCACAACATAAACTATAAACCACTTTGGAAAATATCATTTTTTTTTCTTCTTCTTTTTCTCTTGTTTCTGGGTGAAAAAGACGGGTCTTTGAGAGACAAGACGGAATAGGATGAATGGCTCAGTTTGAGTGCAATCACATCACATCGAATGAGATTCAATGATGCATCGTCCCATCTTTGGCCGTACTGCAGTGCAGTCTGCATCCGCGTCGTGATGCACTTTGAGACCAAGGAGTTCAATAAATTAGGGGATCGTTCCCTCGTGTAAGCTTGTCAGCTCAGCAACGTGAAAATCTATCAATAAAAATTCCTTCTCAAAAACCTCAAAGATTAGGCGGCTGAGGAGGAGTGATTAGCGGGAAGGCGGCGGAGGTTATCAGTAGTTCAACTACATCCTCTCCTCATTTATAAACTAGAAGCGTGAGCAGAGATCATAGATCATGGGTAGTGAGCGAGCTCTCTGTTCTTCAGATCAAGAGCAGATATCTCATTATAATTATCCCTACCTTCCTTCCACGTGCAAATCATGCTAACTCCATTTTAATGCATTTTTTATCCTAACTGTATCTATTTAAAGCACAAAAGTACATATAGAAAGCAATGTACACGCGATGCTTTTCTATTCTTCTGAGGCCGAAAAAGCTAGTAGGTAATTTTTTCAAAGTTGTAATGTCCGATTAAACGTTTTTTAAATTTCGAAAATGTTCTATTATGATGTTTTAAACCTTTCAAAATTGTAATTATGACATTTTGAACATTTTAAAATTGTAATTATGACATTTTGCATTTTCACAAGAGTGTAATGTCAACGTTTCACCTATTCCAAAAATAAGTGGCAAAATTTTAAACTTTCTCTAAAAGTTAAAAGAGTTAAGTTGACTTCATGAGCCTTGAACACGTACAAAATTTCAAATTGTGCAAAAAATACAAATACCTAGTTTTAACTTTCTTGAAAACATCGTACCTATATATTGCAATTTTAAAAAATCCAGATGTATTGTTCTGTTTTTAAAGGTAAGTAGAAAGAAAGCATTAATTGCATCAAGAGAATATTCATGTAGCTCGCATACTCTTATCAATGATGCTACAGTACTGTATGTAGTGTGCAACGCCGGCTTTGAAATTCTGAATAGTGCAGATAGCCCATTTAGCCCTTTAAAAAATGTCGTGGCTGTTGGTATGTGAATGGAGACTGGAGAGACTGGCTGTGTGTGTAGACGCGGAGGTGATAGGTGGTATTGAAGGAAGAAAGGAGGAAATGAGAGTCGGTCGGATGGCAGTTTGAAAGGGTAAAGTTTGCAAATCATCACTCATTGGAAGCGATTGGTGTGGCGATGGGAATCAGTCGACGCAGTCATTCATCAATCCATCTTCTTGAGTAGTGACTACAGGGACTGACTATACTGAGTATAGCGGATGCAGATGCCTATAGAGGCAGAGATGGACAGATAGATGTATTTGATAGGTAGATAGATGGATTGGAGACTCGGATCGTCGGATGGATGGAACGACGGGGGAGGAGAAGTCACAAGGAGTTTACTCAATAGCACTCGTGACATTTATTAATGACCTCCCGCACCAACACAAAGTACACGAGACACTGCCTCTGTCTCTGTCTTCACTCCAGGGGCATCCATAACTTACGCTGTCCTTCTCAAAAATCAAGCTCCAGTGTAAAAATTCAAAAACAAATGATCACCCACACACTTTTCTTGAGCAGTTGTTCCATCTTTCCCAAAATTAAAGAAAAGGAATTGCAAACGTCATTTATGAGCAAACCCCCACCAGCATAGAAGCAAGCACCCAACACCCCCCCTCTCATTCTTATTGATGGAATTCGCGACTTGAATATTTTTCTCCTTCTTTAACTTTATGCAGTCAAAATCCACGTATTGGGAGTAAGTACTTTTATCCATGCTTTTATCCATTCGATATCCCTAATCTATACTTTCCCTAATCGCAAAACAGTTGCTTCCCCAGCCATTTTATCTTTAGTCCACGTTCAGTGCAGTGGCGTGTGAGGCCAGGACACTTATTTTTTTTAGGCACAAATTTAAAATCTGTGGTTTTGGATAAATTGTTCTTTAATTAATTGGGTCATTTTTTGAAAGCAAACTTTTAAAATACGGGGCTTTTTTGTAAAGATGCATTTCAAAGAAATTGTACTCTTTGAAAGTCATTTAGAAATTTCGTCATTGTAAGAAGTTTTCTTTCAAAGCGGTTTGTAAATGTTGAAACTCTTTTTGAAAATACGCCACTTTGAAAAATGGGTTAAAAAAGAATTTGCCCAATTCGAAAATGCTTTTAATTAGATTTTTTAATCAAAATTTCCATTTTAAAAAGCCTTTGTTTTCAAGAATACTAATTTCCCCTAAAACTCGATACGCGACTGCTTCCCCGTCTATAAATGGGAGACGAAAACATTCTTGAATATTTTAAGCTAACCATCAGAAATCTCGAAAGCGCGCTATACGCATTAGAAGAATAAAATTCTTGACTAATTTTAATGCTAATGCGTAGGCTAATGCAATCGCTGGATCAATCCGTCCATCCATTCATGCATGTACTAAATTTTAATTTTTGCTTGTGACTAAATTCCAAAAGTTGCTCGTAGCCAGAGAATAAAATAATCGGGCGGACAAGCGTGATGGAAATAGTAAAAATTTGGGAAACAGTATTACATTTATTTTTGTGTATGCCTACTGTAATGGTGAAATGATTGGTGGCGGAGCATTGTAAAATGTGAATTGGGATTGTGTGTGTGTGATGGAATGAAAAGAATGGCTGCCAAAAGGTAGAAATATAGCCAGAGAGTTAATGAGTGCCGTGGAACTTTTCCTTTTCTTAAGATTTACTTGTCAGATTAGATTAGATCCTTTGATGAAATGCCTTGTACATAAAAATATAAAAAATGGGGGTTTGAGCGTTTGAATTCGAATTTGATTCGTTTATGATCCATGGCCAAGGCCCCATAGTTCATAGGGAGAGAAACATGATAGATGCAGATTGCTAAGTGATTCAAACTCAATTTTTTTTTATACATTTCGACTCATGTATCTAATCTTTCATCTTCATGTGTAAATTGTGCGCTGCTGCCTGGCTCAAATGTGAATGTGGAGTGAAAACTGAAAAGCTCATTTTCTTTTACAAGGTTAGACGTGAGCAAAAGAAAACGATAGATCAAGTCATGAACCGAAACACAAGGAGAACTGAGGAGAGGAGAGTGATATTTGGGTGCTTTTGAAGGTGGTATAACTGCTATACGTATGTGTGTATCTGGGATATATAGCTATATAGACTATAGATGCTTTTATAGTAGGTTATTTGCTCAGTGATGGTCTTAGGAGCTTTCCAATTATTATCGTCTAAGAAAAGGTTGTAGGCGACGGATGTTTCTGGCTTACATTGCATTATGTATTGCCAACATGCATACAAATAAATATAAAAATCATGATTGACCCTTGTCTTAAATGTTAGTTTTCCGTTGAACTCTTTTCAAAAGCATAAGGAAACTATTTTGACTGTTTTTGAAAACATTATTATTCCTTTTTACCCTTTTTTAAAATGTTGCTTTCATGTTTTTACAACTTTACACCATTTTAAACCTGTTAGTTTACTGTTTTGACTGCTTTCAAAATTATTTTTTATGATTTGCTCTTTCCAAAAGCGCTATTTTCATGTTTTATACTTTTTGTAAGCACTACTTTTCTTGTTTTACACTTCCCGAAATCGCTACTATCATGTGTTACACTTTCCAAAAGCGTTATTTGCATGTTTTACACTTTTAAAAAGCCCTATTTTCATGTTTTGTACTTTCCGAAAACCCTATTTTCATGTTTTACACTTTTTGAAGGCATTATTTTCTTGTTTTACACTTTTTGAAGGCTTATTTTCGTGTTTTACACTTTTTGAAAGCGCTATTATCTCTATTTACACTTTTCGAAAGCAAGATATTATCGCTTATTGACTCTTTTGGAAACCACCAGTATCTAAATACGTGTTTCGCTTTTTAAAAACGCGCACTGAGTTGCAAAAATGGTTTGCTTTTGTTAAAGGCTCTTCTTATAAATAGCAAATAGTAATATTATGCTTGAAGAATTTTCATGACGGTGCTATTTCTTACAGGAAACATTCTACATTGTTGACGTAAGCATGTAAAAGTGTGATTTATTTCACTATTGAACTACTTGCAGGAGCTTCCATCGTCTGCATGATATTTACGAGGCCCCTTGCGGTAGTACGATTGCACTTGATATTGATGATCTTGTAGCCCTGCATGAAGGAGCTCGAGAGGACGGGAGGAAGAGTGTGGAGCGTAAAGTGTATGTATGGAGTGTGAGCGGCAGAAAAGAAAGAATTAATAGTCTTCATTTGTAATTATGACAGGGGAGATTTTTCATTTTCATTATTCACAATGAAAATGCGAAAATTTACTTTTCTTTCATGTCAACTTACGACTAGGGTTGACGATTATGAATTTGTCTATCAGTCATCCACTCACTCTCAAAGCATATAGCAAGTGACAACATTCACCAATCATCTTCCCCATCCACCCACCTTTCCCTTCGTCACTAATTTATTCTCTCCATCCATTCAACCATCCTCCCTTGTCCACACGATACCCAACTCATTTCACAAATAACCAGATCAATGCTGCCAAGTCAACAATCACACAGTCTAGTCTGCCGGCCTCCATGAGCTCCGACACAAACCAAGCACCCGCACATCCTGCCGCATCGAAATAATTGGGAAAAATTGTTTTCAAACACGTTTAGTCGGGAATAGCTTTACTTTTAAATGTTGAATGATGCAGACATCCCACAATTCCTAATCACACTTAATCCTCTGGTTATGCAAGAACTTTGACATTGACTAAACGTAGAATCAAACCAGCATTAGAAGCTACATACATATCATAGCGCTTTTGTGTTGGTAAAATAAATAAATCTAGCAAAGGGCTATAGAATTTGTAACCCGCAAATATTTTTTTAAACAACATCTTTTGGCTTTGCACACTTTCAAAGCATGGAAATAGTGCATTTTTATTACTTTTAAAAGCATGTAAATACAAATAACGTTTTACACCTTTTCAAAAAACATGTAAATGAGATAGTTTGTACCTTTTCTGAGCATGGAAATAGAAGATTTTGCCCTTTCATTAAATCATTTAAATAAGAAAATTTTGCACTTTCTCAAAAACACGGAAGTTGGGCATTTTGCACGTTTTCAAAAATATGAAAATAGAACATTTTGCACTTTTTCAAAAGCATGCAAACCTGACATTTTGCACCTTTTCAAAAACGTGAAAATAGAAAATTTTGCACTTTTTCAAAAACATGCAAACATGACATTTTGCACTTTTTCAAAAACATGAAAATAGGACATTTTGCATCTTTTCAAAAACATGCAAATAGAATATTTTGCTATTTTCTGGAAGCATGTAAATGGAAAATTGTACACCTTAAAAAACATGTAAATAGGATATCTGACATCTTTTTAAAAGCATCTTTACAAGCAGAACTTTTTGTAGCTTTTGAAAAGTGTGTAAATAGGAAAATTTGTATTTCTCAGAAAGCATGTTAATGTGATTTGTACAGCGTTTGAACTCCTGACCCCGGTAAAAACGGGCTTTACCATAGAAAAACGGAAAAAATTGTGTTTTGTTTCGAAGATAGGCCTGTTTGAACTTCGGGTTCCTCGTGCGGATGGCGGAAGTGGGGAATAGAAGAAGTGACATTGACCGGGGAGGTGGAGCGGGAGTGGCGGATTCTTTATGAGCCTCAGAATGAGGAAGTCTTTGGGGTGGGAAGGAGCGGATTGTGGAAGGTCTGAATATGTGTTCAAGATAGCACAACTTTTGTCTATCGTCATCACCATTCAACAACGTACTTTCTCTCGACATGTGAATAAGAAAAATGACCCTGGTGATCCATCACGATTGACTGATGAGAAAAAGCCATTACCCTTCCCTTCCCAGCCACTGCACCGCATACCTAGCTCCATCATTCCAACTCTCCCATCCGCATATTATACATTTTAAATGCATTTACTGCATCGCGAGACACGCTCTCACACAACTCGAAGGGCCTGAGTACCTTCCTTTCATCTCCGCCCGCTCATTTGCATCCTTCAACCAAAAATATCGACAAAACTCAGACATTCTTCCATCACATTTTAATTGATAAACAATTTACACCCGCTCAAAAGTACCTTTCGTAATTAAATACCTTTTTATTGTTTAGCAACAATTTTTTGACGGTGTTGTGTTAACTACATTTTCATATTTTAATTTCTGTAAAACTTCGCATTTTCTTCTAGAAACTACAATTAACCTTTTCGAAACGGTATATACTTAGTTTTGAATGTTTTTGAAAAAGTGTCATTTACTAGTTTTGACTCTTTTGAAAAAGTGTTATTTACTAGTTTTGACTCTTTTGAAAAAGTGTTATTTACTAGTT
>JAQFZC010001240.1:0-32621 GCA_034695205.1 Dicyrtoma fusca
AGTGGCCGTGGAGAGAAAGATTTAAGTGCAATTACAAGGCAGTATTCTTCAAGGGATTTACCTGCTCATACAAAATTCAAATATCGGTAAGTAATTGAACCTATGTACTTTATAATAGGTTGTTACTGATGTTACTTTGTACTTAATTACGTATGACGTATGTAAATCGTAATTAGTGAATGGTATAAACAATCCTGCTGGAATTTAGTCTAGTCATGAGTTGCTGGTGTTGATGTTTCAAGTTTGTCATTCGGGTATAATAGCTGTTAAACTGTCTAGATCTAGATAATGTGGACTATGGACTATAATATGGAAATTATTTTGAATTAGGTAGAGAAAGTGGACGAGATACCGTTGACGAGCTCAAGAGCAAAGATCATCGACCGGAATTGGAAGACCGGGAACGACAGGCTAGACGAGAAAAGGAGAAGGTATGTCGAAGTTGGACTTAAATATTGTATTATTTTTTAATACATTTGCATCACTATGCGAAATGGGACCTGTGCGGAACCACATGGAGGAGATAAAAATGAATTGCGTGTTATGTCCTTTGACGGATTCTTTCCGGGAACTAAATTATTATTATATTATATTATTTATGTAAATCCATTCGAATTTGATTGTTTACAATGTTGTGCGCATTTTAAGTTATTCCGGGAGAATGAATTATTTTTTTTACTATCTCAGGAATCTTCCAAAGGACGACATGAGCCTTCCGAAAGTCAAAAAACCATTCAGCCACCACCAGCTAAAAAATCAAGGGTTGATCCTGCTAATTTGGATGCGGATGATCCCCTTGATGACTCGGATGTAGACGGTGATGCGGACGACTCGTCTGATGATGAAGATGACACTGCTGCACTAATGGCAGAATTGCAACGAGGGGCCGTCCTTAAATTACGTTTCAAAGTGACGAAGGGGGGGGGTCCTAAATTTACTAATTTGCATGTTAAAGCCCTATGGTGACAGAGGGGGGCGGGGTGTGTTTTTTTACAAAATCTGAAACGTAATTTAAGGACGGCCCCCGAATCAAGAAGGAGCGAGCAGCTGATCAAGCTCGTCGTGAGGCCGAAAAGCGGGCGGAAGAGGAACGGATTCGAGCCGAAAATATTTTGAGCGGAAACCCACTTCTGAATTACACTGGACCTGGCGGTGCCCCAGCTCCTGGCGTTAAGAGCGATTTAAAGGTATTTGCCTGTTTATTCCGCATTTCAAAATTAGTACTTGTGTGCTTATTGTATGCTGCACACCAAAATGGGTAGCATACAATATGGTTGTTGGTTATATCATATCTTTAAATACTTATATTAATAATGCGTTTATATCATTTTGTCCAACAAGCGTGAGTTATATTATAATTGAGGCATTTTAATTTGAAAAAGTAATGTTTTGGCAGTAGTACAAATTGGTGTTGTTTTATAGGTTAAGCGACGCTGGGATGAGGACGTCGTATTAAAAAACTGTGCTCGTGCCGAAGACTCCAATAGCAAAGGTTTCATCAACGACTGCCTGCGTTCCGACTTCCACCGCAAAATGGAGAAGTATATTAAATAAGGTTAATTCCCGCAATTGACGATTTTTCTTCCGATTTTTTGGCATATTATGTACAGATTCGTGTTTTATATTTGAAACTTAATGTAGAATATTTAGCATTTTTACCTTTTGTATTAGTTTATTAAGAACCTAACAGCCTTTAAGTAATGCATAAAATTACTGTATGTTTTCCTGCTGAAAAAGCACCAGTTTGAGGCAAATAAATAATTCCTTCTTGGCAATAATAGGTAATCGTTTATTTCCAACAAGAGTCGCACAATGATTGAAAAAATGGTCTAATATAATTATGAATCAAGGAACATTAATTAGATAGCTTACTCAATCACTTCTGGGTCTGCTTTCTCTTTATCATCTTCTACTGGGGGAAGTAGAATATCTTGACTGGGCTCTACAGGCCCTTTTGTCGATCTCTCTGATTTTTCTCGCTTTCTCGTCTTCGATTTAGATGATAGTGTTACAGACCTTGAATTCGGATTAGCTAGGATTTCTAAAAATTTTGCTAATGTTTCTTTGTGATGTATAGCTTCTAAGTAATATTGCCTTGCCGCTAAAACATTTTCCATCTCGACCTTGTATTTTACAGCGAGTTCCAGTGCTCTGAAAAGTTTGTTGTCCATGATTTATCGGTTAAATTATTATCTTGCAACCTATGATTTCGCTGCGTATGTAGTTTAATTTTTTTTAAATATGTAAAATGTGTACCTTTCCCATCGATGACAATTAATGTTCAGCTGAACTGCTTGTGATACTTTACCAGCTTGAAGTAAGATATTTTCGGACTCGTGAATTCCGCCACACAATAGTGCCATCTGGGCTTTCTTCACTGCCTCGTCTGGTGTATTTTCCTGTTCAATATTTACTTTGCATTTGAGCAATAATAACACTAGTGGGATGGTTCAACATAGTTATATTTATATATTTATTGATTGTGGACATACCTTAATATCTTGAACAAAAAACACTTTGTCGAAATGACCAATTTCTGCGTAGCAAATTTCCGCCAAGTCTAATTCACCTTTCCAAGCGCAAAGTCCAGCCATGACTCCCCAAAGAACTTTCTCCTGAGAAAGATAGGTAAGATACGTGATTGTTAATTTTGGTTTTTGTTAAATTTGAGCTTGTAAAATTTGGTTTAAATTGTAGTTCCACTTACATTGACGTAGCGACATATTCTCCTCGCTTGCACAAATTTCCCATGAATGGCATGACTGTGCAAATGTGGGGCAAAGGGAGAGGCAGACCCAACAATTACGACACCATCAGGACGGCGGATAGAAACTCGATTTGATTCATAACTCAGCAGCTCAGGAGATCTTCCTAAATCACTATCAGTGAGAAATAAGTCAATCGACGCATTGTAATAATAATGAAATTAGAAAAGAACATTTCATCCACTGATACTGACAGCTGGTGTTCATAATGAAGGAATAAAGATTTGTACGACTTAGTTATTAGAAGTCTCAACTCACCCTAAATCCTTATCCTCCCAAGTAAAATCCAGCAAGGTAGGGTCAATATAGATAATATTAGGATAATAATATAGTCTTAGTTTTCCGTCCCTAATAACAGCCAGTACTGGGGATTCTGTGTGCCAGAATATTGATTGAACCATTACAGCTAATTTTCTAGGAGGATCCGCTGCCCCGAATTTTTTTAAAACATTCAAATACAAATCCCTGTTTTTATCGACAATTGCCAGCGTCCGCTCGGAAATTCCTGGGTAGTCATGTTGACTCAGGGCAATCTGCTTTATTTCATGGCGCATTTTGATAACGTCATTATTCAGTGGCTTTCCTGTACTTGGATCAAACATGCGGATGATTCTTGAGTCCGTTGTGTCAATGAAGCCAAGAGCATCTACGGTCATTGTTGCAGTCAGAGAGTTCATAAGATCAGAACGCATTCCGGACCATTTAATATTTCCAACGTGTCTTCCCTCGTATGTCCAAACCGTGATCAGAAGTCCACCACAAAGAGCGAAATTTCTGTGAAAATTTGAATTCAGTGATTCGTTATTATTGACCTTATAATAATTCATACCTTAATTAACTTAATGAACCCATCCAGCACAACACCAACGTAATAAGTGGCTACAAATGTTCAATACTATACTTGCTAGATTGTAGAACCAGGCTGATAGAATTATTTTCCTTCAAGTCGCAAATGACGGGTGTGTTAAGATTGTGCGTACTGTAGATATAAACTTGAGTAGGCGTTATGACAATAAGGTAACCGTGATTCAAAGATATCTGCAATATTCATGAAATTACATAAAAGCACAGTCATTAATTGTGTGCTACACTTTCTTTTAGATGGATACATTAATACAGTAAAATTTTCCTTTCCATTTAAATTAGTAAAATCACCTTAATAACTCTATCCCGAAAATCTAATTTATCTTCTGCATTCGCAGTAAACTCTGCCACAGTTATCGTCCTTCTCCCTGTCATGGTGGCCGTCATTGTCTTCCAGTAAACACTTCGATCAACAATATTAGCCAAGAAAACATGACCCGAGGCTCCAGCTCCAACAAACTGTGTTCCATCATTACTCCACTGAAGAGCGTATATGCTCCCTACTTTGGGCTTTTCTAAACAATGGGACCACTGCGTGAATAAAAATCCATATAACTCTTTCAATCACTTGCTAAATTTAAAACAATGCAAATTGGGGGAAAAAAGTGTCTAAAAGTATTTAAATTTTTACCCCATATCTGTCACATAGCCTTAAGGAATTAAATCCCCCCACAGCAAATAGATCACCTGAAGGTGTCCATGAAATCGAGGTTATGGGATGATCGTGGTTAGTGCTGGAAAATATTGGTCGTCCATAAGAATCCCAAACTTTATACCGACAGTCCTCCCCACCCGACACAATCATCCCCGTGGATGAGCTCCAAGCTAAGCAGAGTATGATCCCCTCGTGAGCTTTCCACTGCGTGGGTTTTGTGGAGGGAGCAATGGGTTTTATGACCAAATTTTGACCATTTGTGTGTATCACGGATTGCCCGTCGGGACCCCAACCTGAAGCATAGACCGGGGTTGGACACGTTGCTAATGTTGATCTTAACATTCCGGCTCTTGACCAAATCCGAACGACACCGTCCTCCCCTGATGTAAGGATTTCTGAACCATCCGTATTCCATGACCCACTAAGAATTGCTCCTAATTTTAAAGGCAGACAAAATTGCTTAAAAAACGTATTTTTCCTCCAAGCCTAGCTTTTTAAATCTAGTAGACCAATTTTGGTTATTACAGACCATCTTTCGTTTTTTAAAAACTTAGAGATACAATTTTGAATATTATAAATGCTTCATCTTTATGTAATCATGTGTGCTGTACCTACCTTTGTGACCCTGGACAGTCTTTTCTATTCTGCCACCCCGTCCAAGGAGATGAAAGTGTCCGTCGGAGGCTGTAATAAGTAAAAGTTCAATACTCTTTCGAGCGCCGGTTGTAGAAGCTCCACTACTTTTCGGTGGCCATTGCATGGATGTAGGGAAAAGGTCATTGGGTAATTCCACTACCCGAGAATTCTCGTTTGAAACTAAATTCCACAGCAGGAGTTGATGATCATCCCTAAGAGAAATGAAAACAAAAACGTGTATATAGCGTACAGATCTACTTACTTTGGACACACATGGCTCGTTCATCCGCAAATTGAAAATTCCCTTGACACAGCCAGTATTAGCAAGTACAAAATGATACAGAATGAATGCACTTTTATGAATACTGCAAAAGACATAGCCAAAGCAGACTAGTTCGTAAATGTTAAATAAGAATCCCTAACTAGTTTACGAAAGAAAAAAAAAGACTGTATTCTTTATTTACCCACAAGAAAATATTTCATCGCTTGTACTCCATGCCACACACGTTGCAAAATCCGAATGTTTTGGTGAAGTGTCCTGTGATATTTTCAGTTTCATTTTTCTCCTACACCTCCGCTCCTACCACAACCACCGCCCGCCCGTACCACGAAATAACTCTTCCTCCTATTCTCAATTTCTTTGGAGACCAAAATATCCAGAATAAAATTCAGTTTCCCCGTTCCTTAAGTAGTGCACCATTCTTATTGTTTGTATTTTCACCATTCAATTGTCAAATTCAAATGTTCGATTGACCCAAAATGGAAAGAATAGGTGGGTGTGGACAAGGAACTATTAAACTTTGACCCAGCTTTTTCGTCAATACTATCTGCAGTCGGCAGTTAGTGTAATTGATGCACATCTAAATTCAATGCTGAAATCATCTTCCCTATTTCCCTTAGTGTTAATCCAATTTATGATTCGGGCTTTTCAGGGTCTAAAATTCTGTAAATTATTATTTACAAATTACAAAATGTGATGTTTTGGTTTTTTTTATCAGTTTATCAGTCTGATTACACTAATTTTGATGTGCATATGTACATTATCTTATGATCCGTACTTGTATGCTTACTTTCAATTAGAAAAAGGATTTTTGGATTTCGAATTCAAATAATTAAGATAAGAATAATTATTCGTAATATCAATTCCAGAATTATTACGGAGAGTTTTAAAACAACTTTACTTTACTACTTCTTGCAGCAAACGCGTTTCTGGTCGAGATTTTTCAAATAATTATATTAAAATAATTTTTCAAATTCAGAAATTTATTTCTAGAGTAGTGTTCCAGCGGTTTGTTGTTCTTAAGTGAAGACGATCACTAAGGACAACAAATTGTAGTCATAGCAACGCAGGATGTTGGTCGGATGAGAAATGTACGCATGTATGAAGTAGCCCATGTAGGCACCTACCTATAGTACGTAGGTAGGTATGGAACAATGTAACTCGCTAGCATACGGCTAATAAGAGTGAATTATGTATGTGGGCAAATTGATACTGTTCCGTTCTTACGACGCGACGCATTGCACAATTTATTTGTACAGCGTTTAGGTACACTCTACCAAAAACCATCTGGACCGCATCATTTTCCGAAAAAGTGAAGCCATTTTTAATAGTTATAATCGCATCATTATGATGAGTTCTGATCTCATCATATGATGAGGTCCACATTTAGCCCATGTTAATTCCCTATCTTATGAAGATACTCGTCTGGAACCCATCTAGTTCGCATGATTATGATGCATTCTAGCGCATCAAAATAATGCAATTATAACTATTATAAATGACTTCACTTTTTTTATGATGCGATTATGATGTAGTGATTTGGTAGAGTGTAGGTTTTGGTGGGTGTCCCTATTTGCTTTTAGGTATAAGTGCTTACCCAAATGTAATAATAATTGATTTTCTATATAGCACAGTCCAAGTCTCATTTGCATGCGAGAAAATTGGAAACCGGAATTTAAAGAATGTGACAAATTTTATGGATCGTTAGTCAAGCTTGCATTCGCTTGTGTATCTAAGTTTATCGATTTTTACTTTGTTTCTGTTGTGAATCATCTTGCTTAATAAGTACACTTAACTCAGTTTTATATGCGTTGCAAATGAATGTGTTTGTGCTGGTATATTATGCACCTTATTTGTTGACTTTTTCTGTAAAAAGGCGTTTTGCATGGAAAATATGCGTTTTGTATGATGCTTAATGTAATAATAATATAATAATAATTTATTCATTGGGTCGATTTGACCGTTCGGTCCATACAACCTGATATGATGCTTAATGTATGCATGATGCTGAATCTGGGAATAGAATGGCATACTGAGTTTGTATTATATTATTGGTTCCACCAAATATAATTTTATTCTGTTAAAAATATTTGTACGATTGAAATCTGGTTCCTACATCTATATCTAGTCTAATTTAACACTTACAATAATTTATCTATACTTATATTATTATGTAATAAGTAATATATACTAATTTAATGTAATACTATATTTCGTTGAGTACATTCATTAATTACATTAATTACACTGTAATAGAATCACACCTATGTATAAGCTTTTCTGGTCTTGGTCCCTAAATGCTGAGGTTGCAATACCTAAGACTAATTACACTAGTAAAACAGATAATTGTATTTTAATTAATTGAATTGTTTTTGTTTTTCTGTCCAAAGTTATACATATCGAGATGGCTATTAAAAGCTGCAACTATAAGTGAGTGCACAAGTGTTCAATGACATGTATATCTAGGTAGGTACATAATACAATTAACATGCACGAATAATGTAATTATATAGGTAGATAGACATAATAGGTATTATAGTATAGAACATAGGAGATAATTTACAAGTACGTGTGGTCTAATTGCATAGTAATCCTTAACAACAATACATTCAATAATATTCTTGAATGAATTGAATAGAAAAAGTTGTATCCAAATTGTACCGATAAAGTATCTACAATCTACTATCAAACGATAAATAATTCCTTCAAATGCCTACTACTGCCTAATTGTCTACTAGAACACAGTTGTCATTGTTAAATTTGACGAGTCGAACGCTGCTACTGGATTTTAAAGGACCACATCTTTGTTGACGAATGCTACGGCTACTACTTTTCCTCGACATCCTAGAGACACTAGATTCGCTCTTCTGTAATGAAGTTCTACTTGAGCATAATCCATTCTCCCGACAAATCCATTTGTCACTTAAGTACTTGGTAATTTCCTTAATTTCACAACGTTTAGCGGATTTTGGCTCCAGCAGTCGTTTCATGAGTCGAATGAGTCTTGGTGTAAAGATTTTAAATTGTTCTGGGATCCTAATGGATTTTTTCTTATGCCAGTCCAAAAATTGACAAAAATATGAGTCCGTGATGTCCGCATCTCTCCAAGGATCCGAGCCCGTTAAGCACTGAATGAGAAGGATGCCCATTTGCCAAACGTCGAGACTGGTGTAAATGTAGTATTTCTCTTGAGGGAGAATCTGAGACAATTCCGGTGGGTACATGCAGGACTGATGGATCAGCTCCGTTTTCTTCACTAAAGAGCCCACGGGACGCGTTGAGCCGAAATCTCCCAGCTTGACACTGCTCACATTCGGACCAACGACGAGGATATTGTCCATGGTAACGTCTCCATGGACCAAGTTCAAACTGTGCATGAACTCCAGTGCGGAGGAGACTTGCTGAGCAATCGTTTTCACTTGTGACTCAGCCAGGCCCATTCCAATCCTTTTGCCACTATTGACAAACTTTGTGAGTGGGCCGTAGGGTGCATACTCTTGAACGTAGATGTAGAAATTGTCTAGAATGAAGGAAACATTGTAGGAGGTTAAAATATTGGGATGTGGACTCAGAAAATAGTTGTAATCCATTTCTCTCTTGAAATCTTCATAGGACACGTAGTCGGAGCGAATGGCTTTTAAAACCATTTTATCCGTGTCTTTTCGAACCAATGTGATCTTTGAAAATTTCCCTTCCGTAATTGTCTTGAGGATCCGAAATTGTTCTTCATTGCACAGTTTTTCTAGACAGTCATCATCATGACTCTGGTTTTGAGTTGTAACCTGAGTCTGGTTTAGATTTAAGTTGTAATGATGATTGTGATTCTCACGATCAGCCCTGCTTCCGCTACTTCCGCGCTCAACTCTCGGGGATACACTTGATTTATGTCGGATAGACATTTTCGGTAGCGTCATTGAGTCACAATTTTAACACTTGATAAATTCTGAAAATTTAAAAGAAAAGTTTATTAAATCTGCTATTCTTTTTTTCAAAATATCGAGTTTCGAGTACCTCAGGGAAATGCCTATGCCAAAACATTTCCATGCTGTACCAACACTAACTACTACTACTTGTAGGTATATATCAACAAGTGTCTAAACTCTTTCTCACCTTTTGGAAATCTCCAATCCAAAATTTTGCGTATGATTTTTGAAATTGAAAAACTTTTCGTGAAACTGTTTTTACTGCACTGTGGTCAAAAAGGTATACTTGAAGAATACTTCAGTATTTCAGTTTGTTGACCTTTTAAGCGATTTTCTATTGTTTGTAACAGAAATACTGTATGACACTGAAGAACTTAGAAACTGGTGTTTTTTAAACTTGTTCCTTGAGTTTTCATCGGTATTTCTTTTTCGGTTAGAAATGTTTAGATAAGTTAACACAAGATAAAACCCGGGAGTAATATCCTTCTTGTAGATTTGTTTGTGCGATGTGCTCTTACCCCAACGGTAATCTCAACTGATGGTTCATCGGAGTGAATCTAGACATTTATAAGAGTGAGCGAATGTTTACTACTAGAGTCAGAGAGTCAGAAAAGATGATCCAACCGACCGACGGACCGAGTCCCCCCGGTTTTATGTTTGCACAGCAAAATCGAGTGCACACTCAGTGAAGCAGTGCGGGAGTGGGAGCGTGTGGCGTGTGTCTAAGGTATACAGTGTGCATATATGAGTGACGTGATGACACATGCAACTACCCGGGTTTTTTCTCTAAAGCCAGGAAAATCCAGAAAGTGGATCTTCTCGGAACTCGTTGGCAACGTCTAGGCTTTGTAGTGAGAAATCATGGTCTTGATGCCGTCATAGCTTTTCAAAGTTTTACCACAATGACAACTACTGACTGGGCTACTACTAAGCCACTGCCATGATTTTCCCATTTCTCATGTATAATGTTGCAAATCCTGAAATTGTCATCATTGTCACTCCAGCCATCCCTAATCCAGTTTTTTCTGACAGTCCACGAGCCAATGGAAGAGCCGTGCATGATTAGCTTTCTCAATACACTTATTTACATAATAATTTGCCATCATCCAACCCTTTTGACGTAACTCCTGTACTCCTTTTTGACCCATTACTATAATTCGGAACTTTCTTACCTACTTGTTCATTCTTAAATTAAAAAAAAAATCCAAACTCAACCCATTGCCGGAAGCAAAGACGAGTGACTCGACTTTGTAGGTGTGTACAGCCCATCATTCGTCTTGACTTGTCTGTCTTATTACGTAGTTTAAAAATAAGGATTTCCTATGTCGCATTCGCATCTAAAAGTCGGATCGGAGCTCCGTGTGACGTGTGCTCAGCTTTTTTTCCTGCCATATCTATGTCACATGAACGAACTCTGTCAGCCCGACTTCACCCCAAACTCAATCTCGTATGAATAAAAAAAAATCGCAACGTAATGAAGAGATTAGGTCGGACCATTAAGATTAGTTGCACATGCAACACGTGTATTCCTTTGTCTCTCCAATCCGCCAATTTTGCGTAGTACAGTAGTTAGTGCAGACTCTCTCGTAGAACTCCAGACAGATTGTGTTTTGTTGTTCAATGAAATTACTCACCGTTCAAGTGTAGCCGCAGTCTAGCTGTTTATGCTCATTTTATTTATTTTATTGCTTGCGTAATGTTGATGCATTTTATATCTGGATAAAGACAACAAGAGGAGGATCTCATCTCATGGATAATTATGCGTCAGATGGGAGAGACAAGTGAAGCTTACAGTACTACAAAGGAGGGTAAGGCATCATTTACCACTTGCTAGAGGAACTGACTCAACTCATTAGTGTCACAGTCACAGTGGAAAATGTCAAAAGTATTGTGGAAGCACCACCACATGTGGATCCTCATCTCACGGATCTTTCCAATCCAATCCAGTCTCTATCACAGATCATATTTTTATCCATCTCCGTCCCACGGACAGTAGTAGTGGCATGGGAGAACTTGAGTGCTACCACTGGCTTGGAACTTGAAAAAGTCACTCAGGGAAATACATACAATATGCAAAGATACGAAGATGGGAGATAACGAGAAGTCATTTAGGAATCGCATAAGAAATGAGCTAGACGGCAACCTGCCAAGAAAGTAGAGAGAAAAAAAAATCCAGCTCACATCCAATAAACTAGAAAACATTTAAAAAAACATTCTGTGAAACGGGGAGAGCTTTCTCGTGAAATTCGACTTAATGGTTCTTGCACCATTGACGCTAATTATTCCCTTTGCCAAGAAGCAGAGCGAAAGTTTTTGGAATTGAATAATTTTTGTCAATTTATAATCTATGCTGTCCGGATATCTGTATAGATACTTACGCCCAGTATCTTCGTAAGCCTCCACACAATCCAGACACTGATCTACTAGTACATACATTAGCTACACGGACTTGTTGTTTTGTATTGAATTCCCATTAAATGGCTGATGACTCTCAATTCTCCTCAACTCCATGTGTCGTCATAAATAAATTGCATAATGGTGTAAGCTTGTTTAGTTGTAGTTGTAGAGTGTGTTCTGTCTTGAAAAGTGGTCGTGGTTGGACTATCAATTAAACTGAAACAAGTTGAAGGATGAGAGTGACTCAAGCATTTTGACAGCTGGTGGGGGTACCTACTACACTGGAGACAATGCCCGGGTTTTTTATTTTCATGAAGCCATTCTGGCACTTAAACCCGAAACAGTAGTAGTAGTTCAGTAGTAGCAGATCACCATTAACACTGTGTACTTTGTTGTATGTATATATTCCACAATTTCTTGCTAACTTTGGATTGACTTCGGTTTCACGAATACGACTGGTGACTAATAACGCTTCGTGGTGATGGGATGGGAACGGGAGCCTAGTCTTCTTACGAAGTTAATTTATTTGGTTGAGTTCATATCCAGATATTTATGCTGACTGCAGAGATAATGTACAAATGACATTTAGTTTTTTTCTGAAAACTTTTCAAATCAAAACATACTCATCCCTTCAATTTGAATAAAAAATAATATCCTTCTCAACTTGATCAAGCAAGGAAGTCAACTTAAGTCGGCGTCATTTATCCCAAACATCGTTCATATTATTTTTTACGAGCTATTTGACCTACGCTTACGATTATTACACCCTTCGCCTTCCTTCCACCCTCTCTCTCTCCTCATCCAGATCAAATGCCATGATCGCATCGTGCATTTCTCCAAGTTGACTTTGACTCCTAGGATGTGACTTGAAATCGAAATGAGTAAAAAGGCAAAGGCACATTTGGTTTTATTCGATAACCTTTGGAACATTATTGGAACACCCAGAACTGAGAAGAGGAAGAAGTAATGACTTGTTGCTCTATTGGAAAAGTGATTCAATCAACAAAGTTCTTGCAATTCGTAAACAAAATTTAAAGAATGCCAGCACAAAAAGCTGGGGTGGCATTTAGTACATACGGGAAAGCAAACTTTGATTGAAGGCTTTACAATATCATCATTTTTTATTAGTGTTTAAAGCGATTTTAAATTAAGACTACAAATAAACGACTTTTCCATCTGAAATTGCTATGCTTGTGTTGGTGTTTGCATTAGTATTTTCAATGCTAAAGTACCTACCCATGCCCTATGTAAATACCACACGGAAGAGAGAATTATGTAAAAATAAAGCTCCGTCCATTGCTTCTTACTGCATATTTTCTCCTTGGTTCTTGATTTACAAGGAAATTTACCTTTCCAGATCTGCAGATTGTAGATTCCGATTCCAGGCGTGCTTTCCTAGAAGAAGTGCTCTGTGGGCAAATAATCTCTTGGGTGGGTAAAGAAGTCAGAGTTGGTGTGGTTTTATTGGGATGTGAGAGGTTTTAAGGAGTAAATGGCGGAGAAATTGCTGCTACCTAGGAACGAACTAACGTCATCGGAGTTGTCTCAATGTTTACATTTAAAGCTCAAATGTTTATTTTATTTTCAAGTGTTTTGTGTGTGTGTGTGTGTGCGAGTCTGTGTGTTTGGAAAGTGTTGTTTAATTTTCTCCTATTTATAATCTTTTACCAACATATTATTATATGGTATTATCATTTCGTTCGTTTCTCCCTTTTTTGTGCAGCATCTGTGCTCCTCGAAGGAGAGAAACCAAAGGGAAAAATAAATTGCAATGTTTTGTCCCAATGTGTACAAATGACTGATAGAGAGATTGCGATAGAAAATGACGCGACAGCGACTTACGGACAAAAAAATCGATGGCTATTATACCTCAAGTGTATAATGTTTTCGAATAATGCTAATGCTATTTAATACTGTCAGTGGTTCTGTATATGTAGTGCAGAAAGTACATAACTTGGCTGGCTCACAGGTGTACATAAATATTTTTAGAAAATGATTGCGAAAGGTTATGAAGCTCTCCAATTTTTTTACCCAGTTGGAATTGGCAATATGCTATATCTGGCTAAGTAAGCGAACGAACTACGCCAGAACGAACGAGTGAGTACATATAACACAAACACACACACTTGGTTTTGTAAATAGTGAGAAAAAAAAAGAAGTTCTTATTTCTTTCATCCTCCTGCAAGCCATTGCCGTATAAACCATACGGCATGCAGAAGGCAGATGAAATGTAGTATGTACTACGAAGATGGGCTATAACAATGCAGTGCTTTCAATTGACAGTTGACAACCACACGTTTTTATTGGCAGCATACATCAAAGTTTAGACATTTAATATTTACAAGCTAGACATGGGCCCAGCACAATTTTAAAATAGGGAAAATAGGGCATTATTTTTATTTTTACTGAGCCTTTACTGAGCTCGCTGTCTTGCTATGCTAGAATAGAGTCGTAATTATTATTGGTAAACCAGTAAGCAGTGAAATCCTTTAGCTTCTTTAGCCCTACCAGTACCAGACCAGTATACCTTGAGCGTCTATTTCTTTACTGTATATATACCTACACGTGTCATCGTACTGTGCTCAAAAATGTGTTATTATGTATGTTTTACGTTTTCCCTTGTAACACTATACATAATATCTTATCACTGAGTATAATGCTTGATAGCTATTGATGCAGAGCCACTTGTTATATATTTGCTCAAAATTGTTGAACTTGTGAGTTTAGAAAATTATTGTAAGAGGAGGTGATGCCAATAGTAGAATTTAGAAATTAAGCGTCTCACTCACGACAGTCCCTCGTGAAAAATTCGTGGGCTGTCGACAATCATAAAAAAAAATGGAACCCAGGACTCAGGACCAAAAATATTTCGAATACATCGAAAATGCTATAAAGCTTTAAATAAAATTATTAACCCTATTTCCATGTCTATTTCCTATTCTTTGAGACTGAACATGTGTCCATTTCCACTTGGAGTTCAAGGTAAATAAAATAGAGACCCTCCTCACACTCGTGTACATGTCATCCCTATGTATGTGATGTATGCAGTTGGACAGTTGACAATCAGGACACAAATATATTCTACATCTATGATCTCTGGCTCGATTGCGTGAAAGTCATAAAGAAGCTCACACACACACACACACACAATTGTACACTTTCCAGTAAGCAAAGAACAAAATAAAGTACCTACGTAATTACTTACTGTCACGTCACATTAATTTATACGCTGTAGTGTGGGATGCTATGCTCTTCTCAATAGTATTCTGGAGCTCTGTACTTTTGTTCTGTGTATTGTGTTTTCTATATTTGTTATTATGCAGTGAATGCAAAATGGAACGGTAGTTGCATTGGCAGAATAAGTAGGTAGTGGCTATATAGATGTTTCTAGTGGCGTAGTGAGTTGATGTAGCACACATAATAATAATAATAATAATGCAAGGATAAGAGAATGGAACATGATTACGCTTAGGGACGTTAGTTTTACATTGTTATGTATGTAGGTAGGTACGCTGACTTTGAAGCTAAACTTCAAGCTAAATGCAATGCAAATCAACCGAACGAAACAGACAGAATTGCAGAGGGCATATTTCATCAAATGTGGAAACCATAAGACGATGTTCAAAGACCTTGTTCAATTAAAAAAGCGGTGGACGTAATTCCTATTTTTAAAAAAGTCAAATCGCTGGTGAGGGTGACGATTGGGATGACGGTCTATAATTAAACTAGAACTTTACTTTGACAAAGGCGGATATGATTTTGAAAAGGGATGGGAGTTATACACGTATTATACGGTCTGATATGATTCTGATCTGGATCTGATTCTTCTCAAGCGAAGGACTGAGGGTCACATTTCCCATGAGGATCAAAATATACGTGCCTACATACTTATCTCCCTTTGTATACAATACTGCACACACACTCTCTCTCTCTCTTCAGTGACAGTGGCATTCGTGGTTGCGGTTATGCCTTTAATTAAATACGCACACAAACAAAATAAACTTTATTCGCGACGCAATCCTTCAACATTTGCTCAGTATTGCATTTCCGTCCCGTTCTGTTCCGTATTTATCCCTTGTTTAGATGCTATCTGTACTTTTCAATTAATTCCTGGAAGCAGACGTAAACAGTTCTCTTTCAAAACACTTCCACTGCTGCACTGCACTGTTCCAATACAAACGTAGTTTCATGTCAATATTTTATTTGAACGGAATCACATTTTCAATTGCATCATTAGAATTTATATTTGGATTGGACGAAATCTGTTCATTATTGCCATATGTATCAGACGAATGAGATTTCAGATGCTTTGTTGGATTTTTGTAAACGACTTTTACATAACGTTTAGATTCTACTCAAGAGAGGTACACGAAACTACGCCGTATTTGTTCTGATTGTAAAGCATGTAGGTGTACCGTCAACATGAGGGCAGGTTTAGCTAGGTATGTAAACATTGCTTAAATATTTCGTAACTAATTTCGTAATTCACTGGTCAGATCCTTCCGGCTTTTAATATCAAAAGGGAATTCAGACGATGAGGAAGACAAAGCGAAAATTATTTAACGATAAATAGTTACTATGTATATACTCGCTCTAGTCTTTCATCGCTGCTTTATTATTATGTCCACTGTTACATGGCACATATTCTGTAATCTCGATTTTAATTACGAACGAAAGTCCATAGAAATAATTAGTAAGAATGTTCCCTTTATAAATCACGATTTATTAAGCTTTAGCGCTCCTTATCGTAGGCCTGCAAAGCAAAGCATAATGGAAAAGTAAAAATATAATAATGCAAAAGGAGACTCACATAAAGCCATTCACACGTATAAAAATATAAAATGTGTAGGATGATGAGTCACCTAATAAGCCACTCAAACCTAAGAATGAAAACAAATGAAGCCAAGCTAATTATTTTAAGAAAATCGTTCATAACTTTGTATGCAAAAATTAGTAAAATGGTAAAATGGTTGTATAGTAAAAATAGTGACTCGTACCAACTTAATTATGCGTGACTATGTCTTTAATGAGGTTCCTTTATTGGCTTACACACATCTCATATCTGCATTATTTTTATTGTTATTGTTATCATTACCACTTAAAGTGGGTCCTCTCCTCAGTCTGTCTTAGCATAGTTGGTTAGGTAGATTAGTATCACGTATGCTCCTAGTCCCACTACAGCCCAAACTGTAAGATGATAAAACTGACAACTAATAATTTAATAATTTCCACACAACTTTCTTGCATGCATTATCCACTCGTCCCATTTTAACAAGCATACTATACAACTATACACACACTCGACTGTACTGTACTGTTACTGTTGTACACTTGGGAGAAAGTTTGCAGTTTGCTTCATTTTTCTTTTCGTAATTCGTCTACTTGTGCGATTACTAATGCGTGAGTCACGAGCCAAGAATGATTTCATCCGAATTTATCATACCTTCCGCATCCATACATCCAAACCTCCACTCAGGATAAGATGCTACAACGTTTCAACTAAACTTCCGGTTTTCCTTTTACTTGGCTCAGAACATGTGTAAACTAAAGCTCAAACTTAAGCTCTTATTACATGCACACAATGCACACAAAAAATACATGGGGATTAGTAGCAGAGAAAAGAAAGACGGTCCCTTGGCGGTTTCTTTCGTTGTTTAATCATTTATATGTATGCATTGAGTATAGGTAGGGTATAGGTGCATATATAGCTATATCGACTAGGATATACCCATCACAGATATTCGGCAATCCCGGAGCTCTTGTTTCATTTTCATGAATAGATAACTGTTTGAAATATGCCCTCATTTACTTTAAACAGAATAGCATGGCATAACATGATGCAGAACAATACGTGCAAGCCGCGTGCAAGTGTATACTTTTTGTGCTCGCTTATTACTATTTAAATTTCCCTTACGCAGAAATGAATGCTTATTTTTAATAAACCTTAAAATCACGACGTTTTCTTTACACTGAAGCTTGTCTGCTTTTTGAATCCAAACATTCTTGACTTGTCAATTTTGGACTTTGCACATACTTTTACATACATGAACTACCCACCTACGTACACATACCTACATTTTAATGTCTCTTTTCCTCCAATTTTGAATTTTTTACGACCCACCGGCTAGCTCAAGTTGAAATACATCACCATGAGTGCACTACTACTATAAACTCAAACTCAAACTAAAAATAAGGATCCCAAAATGCAATGTAGGTACCTACCTAGGTATACCTATGTACTAAAGATAAACAAAGTTTTGTGAAAACTTTGAAGGTCCGGTTGTAAAATTGAGAATATATAACCTAACCCACGTCATTACGTATTTGACTGACATGTTTCGGTCTTGGGTAATCGGGTTGCTTACCCTATGGGATGGATGGATATACTCAACTAGTAGTACTGCACTCTTCACACTATGTACGTCTAGTATACTCCTATTTTTAGTGGATACTTTTTATTTCGGTACAGAAGTGGTTAGAAAGGTAGGTAGGTATCTCGAGTTAAGTTAAGAGCGAACGTGCAAAAAATTTGCGCGGAATCCTGTACACGTACGTAGTGATTGAGGATTTGAGGACCAGTAAACTAAAGTAGGACTAGACCAGAGACCCGTGTGTGCCCATTCTGCTGAAGATGAGCTGAAGACACGCTGGCGTAAGACCTGTGACAGTATATGGGAGGGTGTGAGGAGCCAGTCAGTCATAAGCCTATTACCCAGTTCGAGAGGGAGACAAAGGATGTGTTTCCAGATAAACGCGGGTACGGAGCTCAAAGGTGGCCGTTCTGGTTCGGGCTCCACTTATCGTCGTCATAATAACAATAATAATAAGCATGTGGGGAAGGTAGGCAGTTAGGTAGGCAGGTTGGTATGTGGATTACGGAAGGCTTCGAAAATCTTTGCAGCAAAGGACTAGGACGCGGACTCAATGATCCATCCATCCATCCATCCTCCTGCCAGCGCAGCGTCTTCCGAGCCTCAGAGGCATGAGGAGATCATGGGAGTGAGTTTTGTAATGCTAATGAAAGGGAAAAGTGAGCGCAGGTAGACGAAGATGAAGGGTGCAAAAGTAGTTCAGCTATTTGTACTTCCAGCATGTACTATAAATTCCCTTTGCCAAACCTAACGGTACATCCACAAAATTCTTACATGGCCAAGGATATCAAGAGTTAGTTCAGTCGTCTATCTTCCATCTCCAAGATGCTGTAGCGTAGCCCTACAATCATTTTTTGCATCAATTTACGAGGGAAATGTATTGGGATTGGGTTAGTCCATACTATAACCATATGCCATACGGTCCATACTCTGACTAGAGAGGAGGGATATTTTTGTATTTATAGATTATAGATGGATGGAGAGATGGATGAATAGGCGGAACGACAGCAGCAGCATGCAGCAGCAAAAAAAACCGACCCCGTCCTCTCCTCGTCAGTTTCCACTTGGTGTAGACACACTTACACTACCCGACCCAACCAGCCAAATTGCATGTCGAATTACTTGACAGAACCGCTCCTGCACAACACAACAGTCTTCGACTCCAAATACAAATAAACTTAATAGACTGCAACGAGATGTGATGGATGCAATAATACAGGAGGAACCACCAAGACTCAACTTTTAACAATTTCAAGAGCTCATCCTCAATTCTACACCTTCCACGGGTTCTTAGTTGATTTGTCAGATCTTAGCCCACTAGGAGAAGTTCTTGGTCCATACCAAGGGTATTATTAATACACATTTAGCTTCTGAAAATTTATAAAAGGTCAAACAATTCAATTAGGTTAGGGATTGATCGACACATTCTGGTCAAGTTTAGTTATATTTTCATTACGAAAGTACATAGGTACTTATGTACATGGGTCGTAGAATAATATTCATAAAATTATCCCTTGAAATTTGTCAAATCGATTTACCCTTGACTGAAATATAAGCTTTTACTCTGAAACCCTATTTCACGTGAGTTGTCAAAATACAAAATCATGATGCAATCATATTAAACACAATAATTTCAGCATGTCGCAAATCTTCGTCTCATATTATTTTATTAGGTTTATGAGATGGCAAAGCCTTGACAGCTCGAACAATTGGCTACTGATCTTTCCATGAGGAGCATATCCGAATATGTACCAAGAGTCACAATACAAATAAAAGCAAGTCCTACCCTCCTTTTGTGTATAAAATTTTGCACATTCACGACCTTGGTTACCGCAGTGTGTATACACTTATACTAATCGCGAATAATGCTAACAATTCAAATGCATACCCATCCCCGCCCAATTATTTGTCAGCAGAAGCAAAATAAGTATTCCCAGATAAAGTTGTGGACTTGGAATTTCAAGAACATCAAGATGTAGTCATGCATAACATTGTGCACTATGGAAATGGAAAATCGGAAAGGATATCCGATAGAGATTAGAAATCGTAAGGCTGCTGTGAAAAATTAAGCTAAAAAAACACGTGTGGTCATCTGGTTTCTGGAATTCTGGATATTAAACGTATGTCACTATAGGTTGGTACCTATATTACATTGTACACGGAAAGAATGTAGGATGCAGTATGCAATAAAGATAAAGATAAAGCAGCGATAAGAAGATCCATTCGCACCATCAGTTTCACAGAGAGAAGCTATGACTAATCATTTTATTGGCAGGTAACGCAGTCTCTTCCCATAGAGTTTCTTTTCTGCAAATTATAAATTTTGTCAACGTCGTTAAAAATGAATACTTTGTGTGGACTTGGAAGGAAAACCCGCGAATCCGCCCACCGGATACGCTGACATTTACTATTGTGGCTTCGTGCAGATACATAGGACTCCTTCTGTCCTGTCATCATCGTCTTGGTTTTGGTTTCTCATTCCATTCCCGCCCACACACTCTATCGTACAACAAGACACTCAAGTACATGTGTGAACCTACCTTATAATTATACCCACCACAGCATCAGTGTGTAAAACAGTCCAAAAGATCAGCTCTCTACACACGTTACATACCTATACATATGTATGTCATTTTGGTACTCACACTTCAGTCATAGGTAATTATAATTACATACATACATACAAGCCTACCCTCGTGTGGATCGAATCTGTTTCTGTAGACACAAGTCTGAAGTTGAACAAGTGTACATACGAAGAAGGAGCAAATACTGTACCAAGCCATGGGATCCATGGTATGCTGTATGTATGTAGAGATGACTTGATTTTAGGACAATAACTTTTACCTTTTGAGTATCAACATCATTTTACTGTCGCCGTTTCGTTATAATTAACTTGAGAGACGTTAGCACCTACATACGCTGTAGTGCTGCACTGCACTGACGCTACAAATTGACAAACTATGTCTATACGATCGGGATGCATGTACGACAGTCTGTGATTTGCATTCAGGGAGCGTCAGGCAGGTAAGGACCCAAGATTCCACGTATTGTACATACGTCGCTTGGATTTCAAGAAATCCGGCTTCTGTTATTTTGCATCCTTTCTAGGTCAACGTCAACACACAACGTTGTGTCTCAAACCAATAAACAGACCAGCAGTATGTATGTACTACCTTCGTTTGTATTAGTACTTTGTTGGTAGAGGTGCACTGGCACTAGCACTGGCACCACCACCACATTATCGGACTAATCTATGTGTACCTTCAACAACAACGACTGCTCGAACCTACTACACTAATAATTACTACAAAAAATAAACACATCTGTCTGCCAGTAATACGTAGTATGTACATATTCATGCAGAGTAAAGTTGTAGAGACATTACCTGTATGGGCTACGAGTATTTTTGTATTTTTGTCATCCTTTTTCTACCTGCAGGAATCGGTGTGCTGAATCACAAACTAACTTCCGATTCCCCTAAATAATGCAAAAAGTGCTGCTTAATTCTCGCTAAAGTAGAAAGTACGTCGACAAAAAGCCTTGTGGATTAAAAGAGTTTATCAATTTGTACCTAAACCTTCCGGGAAAAGCACTATCTAGCCTTCCGCCTCACACTTAACTACACATTACGTAATGACGTAATAGGGCACTTCCTTTTTTATCAAAACGCCAAACGACGGAGATGCGATGCCTAATTGCATGTCCGCACAATCAACTTGTAAAAGTTGTAAGTGATTAAATGGATAAAATGGGAATTAATTTAATTGTACAAATGTATGCCGTTTAATTTTGGTTTTCTGAGGATATGGCAGACACATGGTGGTAAACTCAAGTGGCTCCTTTCTTCACTTCAAGGCGGGAAGGGAATTAAATGCCTACTTGTAGCTACATACACTCCATATTGTTTATTAAGATAGCAATTGAAATGGCTACTATAGCATGTACCAACAATGCCGACATCTTGTCAAACAACTTGAATGTTTAAGGAAGACTGTGCATTCAGTTGTAAACTGAGTACGTTTATGGGTGAATGTGTATGAGTACACTACACATGCTCATTGTCATTCTGTCATAGATTAATCCTACAACGTCAAAACAAGAAGACAAAAAAATGGGAAAATAAAACGTAATTAGATCCAATAAAAACTAATTTAGAAATTTTCTCCATATATTCGTCTATAGTTACTCGTCCCAAGAGGATTTGAGCTAGCAAGGCAGTAGAAGCTGTGTTGGGCTGAGGACTGACTTGTGAGAACAATGTACAATAGAGTTGCTTTTGGTTCCATTGCAGTTTCCACACTAACCAGCTCAAGAAGCCCTTTCACCATGTCTAATTAATTCAGCCTCAACGACGTCATTAACATATGCGATAAAGTGAATAATTAATACAATACAGTGTGCAGTTTGTAGTGGAAGCAGAAGAGCTGAACATCACATTATCTACTAGATGACACATTAATTACAGTCGGCTCAATGTGCCCAATGAGAATTACACACATTTAGGTAGATACTTTGGTGAAGGAACCCCAAAATACTTTCAGAATACATACATAGATACATACACGGTTGAATTTCACGTTCTGCTCTTGCCTCTCCCACACTTTGCAACTCTTGAGCGTTGAACAATTAGCAAATATGAAGTTAAACGAAAGACGAAAGCCCCATGACAGGTCTCGTACTGACTGTCTGTAGACCGTAGACGTTGCCGCTTTATTTGTACGTATCTGTATTTAATACTGGAACTCTACCAAAAAAACAAGACAATAATGATTACTCCATCCAAAGCGGTAATAAATCTTAGAATTTTCTTTTGCACTAAGGCACTTAGATACTTTACTATGCAGTCAGTAGCGTACAGAAGCTCCTCATCAAAGTGAAGGAGCGTTGCAGTGACAACTGTTTTATGGATGCAAGAGAAAGAATAAAGGAGTTTTGGATAAAAGTTGGAAAGCAAATACCTAAAAGAATACATAGAAATCATGTTGAGAGTAATACGTCCCATCGAAAATAAATCAGCTCAGAATCATTATCAGAATATCATAGCATCAGTGAAATAATGGAGGCAGCAAATTAAGATCCAATCGTCTTGTGCAGAGCTGATTTTATCCCGTCGTGAGTGTAAACAATAATTCTGAGAAATATCTGCGTGTAGGAATCAGTTCTCACAGCAGACTTCTGTCAACCCATCAGACGAGACATATCTTTGAAAAACATCGGTTGACATCCTAGTACTTCTTGTTATTCTTTCCCATGCATTTTTCTACAGATAGGTGTAGGATTTCTTGGACTAAGTTGGTACGGATTGCTATAGGTATCGTGTACTTTACTAGGTACTTATGTAGGCGGAGGTCCTCAAAATATTTGTACTTTCTTGTCGACAAAAATGTTCTTTTAAAAAAAATCACGTAGTTACTTACTTAATGTGTAGGTATTACTCGTACTCATTGGAAATTCAGCGGATCAGGAAATTGTGCAAACATGTATTATGTTTATAGAAGAAATGATTTAGAAAATAATATTCAGTGCTCACAACTTTTAGTGTTTTAGTCCCCATGGATTAGCTCTTCACTAGTGTGTTTTAGATTTTGCGCCTAGGAATTGTTTTATGTATGTATATCCATTTTATTTGTAAATAGTATTCCTAACTAGTAGCTAAAAATATGTTTTCTTCAAGCTGACGACTCAAGCGTGAGAAGAAGGGATGGAGTAACATCAAATAATTTATTATAAAATTTTTAAAAAAAGAAGTATTTTACTATATAAACAGTGCTGACTGTTGTCTTAGTTAGTCTAGTCGCATTAGATTAGCGGACTTGGGACTAGACTAGACTTTTCAATTTTCTTTACCTTCTCTTGGCTAGACTAGATTAAATTCGAAAAAATCCTAATTGGACTAGGCTACAATATTTTTCCAAATTAAAAGTAACACTTGACTCCAGCTTGCTACGTTTTTAAGTTAATCATAATCCTAGTATTTGATAAATCTGATTTGAAAATTTTAATTCCGCGATAAAATTAAAATGAAATACAAAATTAATGAATTCAAAATTCACTGGTTGAAAAAGAAAAGCACTGGACACAAAAACGTTTTATTACTTTATAGTGAATTTAAACTCTTTGTGTGAGTAAAAATACAGTATACTATTATGTATGTATGTTGCATCCTATTTTTATTAGAATTTTGGGGTTATACATAAAAACATATTCCTCATTATTATCAAAGACTGCTCTGTTGGGTGGGTATCATTGCCATTGCATTGTCCTGACGCAAAGTAGGCGGGGTACTAGCTTTTGTTTTGCTTCCAGCTTATCACTACATTATCATTTAAGTGACAGACACCACAATGTATACAAAACTTACCGGGTTTGTCCGGGATCCAGAACCAGAACCCTAAACCTACTAATTGTAAGTATTCGTCTAGGTAAGTACGCAAACTTCCCGTAACTTTTACTGTCCCCTACGAAATCTAAAATAATATTGATCGCTTTAATTTATCTCACAAGCACACCTGTCCCCCCGTGGATTTCTGTCTGTTGTGCATGTTTGTTATGAAAAATGTTGATGTAGGTACTAAGTAAATATTATGGCAGTGGGGCGCAACAGCGATAGTAGTGGATGAAACTGCGCTTCACTAGTCAGTTGATTCAGTTTACATATTTTGGATGACATGATGTATTTGCTCTGACCACAGCTTGTCTCCAAGTTAACTTCAATCTTGCCCTTCTAAGTCAATATCTGTGAACGTAGGTAGTACTGTCACCACGATCACTGCCATCTTATGTATGTAGAAACGTAAAGTAGCCTTATTATCAGCACACAATTACGTACGTATACGTACCAGATGCATACATACATAGTAACAGGGAAAATTGTCAACTACGAAACGAAACCAAAGCAAACTTAATGGCAACCAAAATGGTTGGAAAGAACGTATGTATTTCTATAATATGGAAAGTGCAAATTAGTTTACTACGTTCTTTTGGCAGTGTCAATGCAGCGTCTCTGTCTCCCAGGGATGCACATTTAATTACGTTCAAATGTCACGTCCAGCGTATTTTGGTGTCTGTGTCTACTGTCTACTGCGTGGTGTGATGTTGCAGTTGAGACTATTTGCCCAGCGAAGCTTTTATCCGTACAGACAGTTTATTATGAAGTTTTCTCAATTAAAATCACTCGGTCGTTCCCAGGAAAATACAGATAATTGCTATGGCGTACAAAACAAACGGGGATAATTTCTATCTATTCTAACACACTAACTAGTAAGCTGAAGAGACGTATGGCGTGACATTTGACATGACCGTGGGCCGCCTAAATATAGTTTATAATCATAAAATACGCCGTGTAATTACAGCTGCTGGGCTGTAAGATTGACACAATCTGTCTACCTGCAAATATGTACGTACATCTGTATGTAAGCAAATGCTAAAAATGTAGGTACAAATGTACATACTGTAATCCACAGTATATCCCTATAACTTCTCTAACAATTTGTAGCATCGCAGCGTTAACACTTTGAGCACTGATTTGCTCGACACACAATGAACAATGGTGGTTGAAAAGAAAAGATTTTCTCTGTCTAACTCAATCTCAAATCTTCTTTCAGTTTCTTCATTGAAACAAATTTGGTATTTTGTTCTTGTTCTTGTTCTTGGTTATCACTCATCCCTAGTCTTTGTTTTCCCTTAATTCAGTCTACATACGGAGCAAATCTAAATACATACTACGTGATATAAGTATAAGTATTGTCTGTGTACGCAAACGCATACCTAGATAGGCCCATGTGTCTAGTAGAGTGTAGCGTTGGGATTACCTATATACATAGTAATAGTAAATGCCTAAGTACATACCTACCATCATCTCGCATTGTTCTACAGTCGTGTGTGTGTCTCTTTTTGTGAAGATGTGAGAATGCGCTCTCAGATAGCTCAGGACCCATACATAAGTACATAGTACATGGGAATAATAATTTGTAAACATGACATTCTTTCTGTCAAGCTCACTGACTTTGACTTTAGGATTTTTAAAGCATCCATGGATGCTTTTCTCTGACTCTTAAATGAAGAACGCAACGTAGACTAGTGTATTGTTATTATTATGATTGTACGATGTACAATATATACATAGGTGGGTACATATATAGTTGCCAATACCATCTCAGTGCAGTGCAGTTCAGTGGTATGTTTAGTCTGTCTAAATTCGCCATCGAAATCAAAGCCAGTGATTTGTCTATTATTCCATTCGCTCCTCATTGTTATACATTGTATTTAGAGTAGTTATGTACATTTAACATCTCATTTAAGCACATCGACAAGGCATGTAAGGTATCACATTCGCACACAATCTCATCATTTGGTCCTACACTCAAACCATACATTAAACCAACTGTAGCTCGTAGCTGGAGGGAATTTGGAGTTACCTTGACTTAAAATGAATGATGAGCGACACGAAGAGGTACTATTGTGTACATAATATGTATGTATGCCTCTATACGACAGTTATGTAGTATAACTTTGGCGGTATAGGAAATTTTGTAGTATAAGAATTTATAATAAAGTACGAATTAGTGAAGGATCTAGCATATTTACCTACATTTGAATTTGTCAAACAATAACGCGACCATAACAATAGTTTGGCTCGGGGTGTCACCAAAAAAAAAAATTTCCCTTCATTTTCCAATTTTTCCATTTTATTTTTATTTCTATTATATTTACTTTCTAGAGCATTAAGCTTTGAGTCACTCTTTAATATTATTTGTACGTATTATTAAAACATTTGTGCAATTTGTGCTTAAGTCGTGTCTTTTATGGCGTCAAGCACTAGGCATATAGTACATGCAATTAAGTGTAATAGAATTGTTTCTTGCTACACTATAGGTATTTTTCTAAATATGTACTTACGTACGTTTAGAACTGATTGACATTTCTTTAAGCTGTTCATGAGGTGACGGTGCTGGTTGCATTATTGCTTGGGGTTGAAGGAATATCTTGAACTGTAATTGAATAATTGGTGGATTCTACTATTATCAAATTCATACTGCTAATAATATTATTAAGGTATTTAAACAACATTAGAAATTTAATGGGCGATAGATTGTTGCATTGCTAGCATCGTACCTTGTCTTGTCTTGATTGTTACAATTTACACCAATTATTTTCCATTATTAAAAGCATAAATGAAATCTAAATCACTATCATTGTACCTATGTACCTACACTACGCATTGTATTTCTTGTAATTTTACGCGTATGAATTCAAATTCACAAGATCTACGTTCATTCCCTACAGCTCAGTCAGCAGAGTTTTGCTACGTCAACAACAACAGTTAGTGGGTCTTGCCTTTAAATAAGTTAAATCTTCAGTAATAATTTGCTTCACATATATTTTGAATCTCTTTAAGACTCCAAAGCTGCGTGGTAGTGTGATTATGATAAAGCGAGGATTCGGAAATGCCACCGGTTTTCTTTTAAAAATTTTTACAAGCACCCACATAATATTGAACTCTTTTAATAGTAGGTAAACATCAAAGCAATTTTTAAAATGTTATGCAATTATTTTCATACATGTAATTTATAAATCACTGAGACAGAGTTGGGATGCACTATGCACCCACCCACTGGCACTGGTTCAGATAAAATGAAATGAATTCCTGCACCGCAGTGTTCCAGGCGCATTTTAAAAACAGCAATACATTCGCCAATATATCTGTAGTGTGTACCTAAGCTTGTTTTCTGTAGAATGTTACATGCAGTGGACGTGCCCTACATTTCCCGCGTCTTTAAGAATAGATTTAGTATTTTTGTATTTGAGGTTTATTACTAATTAAAGTGTATCCTGTTTGTAACGCCACTGTAACTGCAGTACACTAGTGCACAAATACACTACACCCACAGATCGTAGAATGTGTACAGTACTATCTATACTCGTGTACACACTATTATTGCATTGTACAACTCGTAAACACGTTTTAAAATAGTTTGAAATTTAAATTTTGGAAATTGAAAGATTCAAAAATGGAAAAAGGATGTTATTTGTGTAGTCTGTCCCTGTTAGAGCACACAAATACAGATCTGACTCGTTGTCGTAAAAATTAAAAATAAAAAGGGAGAAGCTTTTGAAGCTGAAGCTGATGAAGAGAAATAATCCGTCTGTCTGCCTCTTGATCTATTGCCTTAGTAAAGACCTACTTTTCATTGAGATGGAGATGAGTTTGAAAGATCTGTCAGTGTCATGAGTCCAGATATATGTTTACTCGGAGGGAGAGACTAGAGACACGTTTAATTCATTCTTTCATCTGTTTATCAAAAACGTAAACAAACTATAGTCTCTGTCCGACCTTACAAACCTAAAAAAATTGCCATTGTTACCAATTGTATGTCTATTTGAATCGAATCCTGTCTCAGCGCAACTTCTGCTGAACTTATTAGACATCTGCAACGACTGCAAACTGCAACCCGTCGAATCTGCATCTGTAAGTCTGTATTCGTCCATCGGAAATCATTTGTGTTGTGTTCACTCAAAGACAGAGACAGTGCATGCCTTCCTACTTTGAATTGCAGAACTGTATGTATAAGGCTGGACACATTTTTATTTGGTACGTATGTATGTAATATAGAAATTCGACGATTCTAACGCAGTTCTGTGCTTTAGGGTGACCATTCAACTGCAAAACATTGTTTACACTAAAACAAGCTTCCTCGTCCACTAATTTACAGTAAACTCTCATATAAAATTAAAATTTGTTTTTTACTATCAAAAAAAGTCAGTCAGACAGACGGACTACAAAACAAAATTGTTAACCTTGGTAAGTTATGAATTATCTGGGTGTCCCCACTGGTTCCTGCATGTACCCCTATGTAACTTCATACTACATGAATGTACTCCATAGTAATACAATGTGGGGGCCTGAATAGTTAGGTATATATTCAATTTATGCATTTTATTTGTACAGATTGGAATCAGGATTACGATTAAGAGAACTACGTTAAACTTTAAGCTCTGTTAAAACATTACCTGTACACAATTATTTATATTTTGTAGATTTTTGATTGAGCTGGACGTATTCTTTAGTTAGTTAGACAGTAACTAGACAGCTATAGAGCTGAGGTAGGTACATTCAATTCTTTTTGGGCACTCCATGCTGTTTGTATGTTCCGCAATTTCATGTGCCAACAAACTACAAGAGTGCCAGAGTACAAGAGATACATTCCCTAGACTAAGGTGGTATAACATTTAAGATGGATGCAAATAACGCTAAATAATTATGTGTGAAGGGAACAGGAACAGCAAACAAGAGAAGATGAAGCCTGTGGATTCAAGATTCACAATTTACGATAAACAAGAAAGAATTAGAGTGGACATTAAAAAAATTCTTGCTACACAAATTCATACAGATTATAACTTGTACTTCAGAACGGGATTCACTCATCGCTACCACACTCGGACTGAGTTTGTACAAAAAAAAACGAATTTTTTGATTTTACATACATTAAAGCAGAGACCCTCGTACACAGGCTTTCTGTGCAATTTATTGTTATATCTGCCTCTCTTTCCAACATTTTTTAGCCTATCTACTCCTCATCCATTTAGATGACTTCATTCATTCCAAAAATTAAAAGGCATCTAATGTGTTATGTGCATCTTTGCCTTCTCACGCATGTGACTATAGAATTGCACTTGTACTTGTGTACGTATGAACCTATACATGTACGCTCCATTTTAAGAAGGTCGGTTGTGTACAGAGAAGCAATCAAAGTTGGTGATCTTTGAACCGCTACATTTTACTACCAGCAACTTTTATGTTCACAGCAAATCGGTCATTATTACCACCATAATTTTGGTGATCTCTTCTTTGAGTAAAATCAGAATTGCGGACACGCACTTTTGCGAATGATTTACCGGACTTTTAATTGTTTCAATTTGTGCGTAAAAATGCAAGCGTATCATCTTTAATTAGGAAAGAGCGTATCATCGCATCGTACAACTTATCAAGGTGTATTATTAGTCCTTGCTTGGCTCTGTTCTACTTTCTTGAGGGTGTAAAATTAGACTAAACGAAACCATGGCAAAGAGGTGATTGAGCTAGCTGACTGCTAGCTAGTGGTTATTCTTGCTGACATTGCGGATTGGTCAAATGCAATATAATTTAGTGAATTCTACACATCACACACACACACTCACAGACGTACACACTTTTGGACTTTAATTGGTTCCAAATGAGAAGTTTTAAAGGTGCTAATGCTATTGTTATTACAGTCATATTATAGTCATAGGACAGTGTGTAATGTACACTATACACAATGCGTCGGCTCACAGCTTAAGATTCCCTTAGTTAAGTTTTAACTGCATGGATGTGATACATACATAGGTACATACATACAAAATGGTACTTGTAGATTAAAATGTGTTACATAAAAAAAATGTAGCATCTCAATTAGACTCGCAGGCAATTTGGCCATAAATACATATATTTATATCCTTCCCTTAAGAGCTGTTTCAAAGAATCTAGTTCAATATTTATAACAAATAATCACTACCTTTTGGTAATAATTTCATATCATGATTCGCAGAATCAGGGAGGAACTTGTGCACAGTATAAAAATACGCATAGAGTTCCATTCAGTTCCGTTGCTATCATCTTCCTTGTTACGAGAGGAGATTGTGCATGGGCTTTATTACGTGACAGGAAATTAGGTCTTGAGCATTGCTGCTTGGTTTTGGGGAGCATACGACACACGTTCCACAGCGCGTTTAACTATATACATACATACATAATATGTTTGTGTTTTTTATAACACAATTAATTACATGATTATACAAAAGATAAAACAAAAAGCCCCAATAATGCAATGCTTTCTAAGGTGGATGCTTTTTCTTAATAATTATTGGGATTTTCAATCCTTGCTGCTGTTCCTGTTGTTATGTTTTATTTTGAGATTTGGACTTGACGTTGTTGAAGGCTGTTCGCGGCTGTCAGGATGATACTGGGATGGGTGCAGAAGAATTCGTAATTGTGTTGTTATAATTCCTTTTTTCTTCTGCGGTTTATAACCTGGGATGGGAGATGGATGTATATATAGTAGGTATATATAGTATAGAGATCCAAGTCAATCTTTTGGCAACATTAGAGTGGAACAAGAGACTAGAACAAAAAATTGACACAAGGAAAACTTAAGTTTTGGCTGGAGTTACAGTTATCTCCTGCACGCGCCTCTCATGACAATGTACCCAATGCTCAGCGTCATTACGCGTAGGGACGCAACGCAACGTGTGGGTAAGTAGGTAATAAGCGTACGCGTCATTCCACAAGGATCTGAGCAGGTATTGCTTAATAGGCTTAATAGGCTTCTATTCTATTATTATTATTATTATTACTGTAACTTGTATCCATCCATGAACTGATTTGCACACCACTGCAAGTAATACAATTTTTCAAATTTGTTTCCCTTCCTTTCTACTTCCTTTGCATTATTGCATTGTCCTGCATTCTAGTTCATTTTGAGTTTTTCATGTATGTACATATGTATTTACACAATTTGAAGATAATTACTACCGCAGAGGAATGCGTATGCGTAAGAATGCCGAATGAGGACATTACGTATGTTATTGTGATTATTTGTCAGTGTACATACAGATAATTAGCCCACTTAAAGATTGACTTTTGCATTACCACACCACGTTAATTCGATGAATACGTAGCATGAAAGCCTCCAGAGTAGCTTCCTCATTTCAAGTCTTCCTGTAGATTACTTAGTTTGTTTTCCAGTAAAATCAATTTTTTTTAAATGTATAGCTCTGTTTTTAAATGATTATGTAAGAATTATGTATTAATAACAGTATGGCTTCTGTATTTGTTTCATTCTATACCTATTCGGAACTGAATAAAATGAACGTGGAAAGAATGCTTTAGAAAAGTGTCTAGTCGACAATTTTACGTTTTCAAAACTGTCAGAACTAGTAAACAACATATTTTAGACAACAGTCAAAGCAAAGAACTGAAATTTTAAAAAAGGTCAAAACTACAAATTAACATTTTTGGAAAACATTCAGAGCGTTTTGTTCATTTCTATTTTCTGCTACAAAAAAAGATACCAAATCGAGACAGAGCAGGGATGATGTCCGCTATTCGCTATGGTAGCCAAGAGAGTGTGTATGAAAAAAATCTCAAATGTTTCAAGTCGAGGGAAAGACAGCCCGAGAGATGAGTGGTAAATAAGTTGGCTTGGATTTTATAAAAAAGTAAATAAACAAATACACTGACTGGATGGGTTGGAAGAATAAAGAAGAAGTGTGAACAGAATCTGACTGTCTCAAATCCAATAATAATGTGTTTACTTTTGCAATAATAAATTATTGTATTTTTAATTTTTCCCTATTTTTCCTACGAACCCTGCACACAAACACAGTCCAGAGTGAAGTAGGAAGGACGCATCGGATTTCCTTTGAAAGTTCAAAGTGGGTTTATTGATTTGTCCTGGGGAGGAGGACGTTGACATTGACAGTACCAGAGCAACCATGGAAATGATAGTAGGAATGAAAGTATTGAAAATAATATCATTATTATGTTTAGAATTTTGTAAATTACAGCATTAGTGTTGGTTAGTTGATTTTAGTAATTCAATTTTATAGATAAGTTTCCAATATTTGTGGTTACCTGTTTGAAACAATTTTTAGAAGAATAGTTATTAGACAGTTATTTTATTGAGTTCAGTGACGCGCCCGCATTGTGTGGTG